>KZ652561.1:156409-167194 GCA_001010745.2 Gerris buenoi | reverse complement strand
TCATACCAACTTAAAAGTGACCTCCAGAATGAGGGCCGACGACGCTACCATTGCGCCATTCCAATGTAACGAATTTAAAAAAGCCAAAACTTACTATTTAAACAGTAAATATCTATTTAAATATTTTAATTTTAATTATAACTGCATAAAACTTAGTATTTAAACAGTAAATATCTCTTTAAATATCTATTTTAATTATAACTAATTATCTCTCAGCTCTTTTTCTCAACTATATTTATTATTCTGCCCGTTACCACGGGCATAACGGCTAGTATAACAATAAAGTAATACAACAACAATCTTAATGTTAATATAACAATAAAGTACATGATAGGATGCGAGGAAGCTATGTGCCACACTAATTGGCAGTCTATTTTCTATTTTAAAGGTACAATGGACACTCTACCATAGGAGCTTGGAATGACGAGCAATGTGATAAAATTGAAGGAACTGACGGCACCATCTTCCCGGCAAGTTCTATACTACCAAACACGACCCTCTATGTTTATGCTAAGGAAGTTTGCCGTAAACTTCCTGTAGTATATGAAAAACAAGTTGTAAGTTTTATCTAATAGACTTTTAGTTTCATTCAATAGCTTTAAGTTTTCATTTCACTTTTTAAACATTTTTGTCTTTGCAGAAGGCCAAAATCTTTTAAAAAAATATCTAATTATTGTAATGTAATCTCATGTGCATCTATCTAAAAGTTGGTGGTTGTTCCCTTACAACATCAAAAACAAAAATTTAAATAACTAATTTTTATACCTGAGCTGAGTACAGTCAGTCTAAAACGAAAGTTAATGCGTTGAGAGCGCGAGAAATCGAGATTTTCCCGGACAAAAGGTCGGTCCAACTAGACAAAGGTAAACGGCTCCCTAACCACAGACCTAGTGGCTTTATTTTTTCCCTCAGAGATGTTGGCCAATCTGTGTGTCACTCGATTTCCCGCGCTGTCAACGCACTAACTCTACTTTGGGATAGACGATAGACTGTAGACCAGAGGACCAAGGAGATGGTCTGTGAGATTATGGCCCTCCGCACACGGAGCAACTCAAAACAAACTGATTACAAACTCAAATCACCAACCAGTTGACTATGAGTTTCAACCTGTGTAACTGAATGGGACACCGCACACGGAGCAACTCATTACAAACTGGGTTTGCTTTCTGTCAACTCAAAAATGACTGGAGTTTCCAGTTGTGTTTGTTTTGAGTTGCTCCGAGTGCGGAGGGCCTATGACTACAGAAGACTCAGAATTAATTATAAAGAATATGTTTAAAGTCTAGATCTTATTTGGGTATATTTCCTTTTTTAGTTCACTTGGAAAATATATGTTTAGACAATATGTTTTTAATTATGTTAAGATGTGCATTTCCCATTTGGTCGTGTAGCCTTTTGTAGGGTACAACAAAACAATTGGTTTTCACACTACAATTATATTCAGATGCCTATTAGATTAATTCTGAAAATAATGACTTTTGGATTAAGGATAGGGAAGATCTAGCTTAGTTTTAAACTATATTGACAGCAGGTGATAGGAGCTATTTTTCACTCGTGAGGGTAATGAAGTATTATTAGCCGAGATACCAAAATTCGAGTTTACCTTACCATCATTAGACCAGTTGTTCTTTATGGCTCGGAGACATGGACATTATACCAACAGAGATGAAGAACTGCTGCGAAGCTGGGAAAGAAAGGTTGTTATGCCAGACGGAGGGCAAATAGTTGGCACCTCAAATTCTGAGCTTATGGCAGGTGCTGATTCCAAAGGACCACCTCCTGAGGGAGGAAAACAAAGGGGTGAGAAAGGTGAAAACTAAAATTGAATAAATAGACAACTATTAGGGGGTTAAAGAGTATAATAAATAAAGTTTACTTGGTTGCCATGAATTATATGGAAGAGGTAAATAGAAACCCGTGTTGAGGTGAAATCCAGTGTTAGTCCTTGAGAAGGCTGCACTTCCCTGATGAAATGGAGCTCTCCAAACCAGTCAAGTGGATCAAGAAGAGTTGTGTGGATCAAAAAGAGTCGTGTGGATCACAAGAGGTGAAAACGCCTTCTATCACAACTTTACACTGTCCTTAAGATGGTAACTGTCTAGGAAACAGAGCGTCCCTAGATGAAATCTGAGTGGCTTACTAAAGATAAGATGAGGACAAGTCCGTCCTAGTAAAGCAACTGCACTGAACTGCGCTGTGTTAAGGAGGTAGAAGGGCTGTTGCAGGTGGTTAATTAGATTTGACAACCATTGAAGCTTTAAGAAGAAAGAGAGTAATGGATCTCAAATCTAATTAAGGATCCGGTAGAAGTCAGGCAGCAGTCTAATTAATTCTATTACCTCAATTCCATAAAGAGAAAAAATTTAAAATAAACAGATAATTATTATTGGAGGCCTAAACAAGGTTCTTCGACACATTTATGGACCAGTGTGTGAAGAGTGTCAATGGAGAATACGTTTCAACAGGGTGTTGTATCATATGTATGGTAGACCAGATATTGTCTGNATAAAGAGAAAAAATTTAAAATAAACAGATAATTATTATTGGAGGCCTAAACAAGGTTCTTCGACACATTTATGGACCAGTGTGTGAAGAGTGTCAATGGAGAATACGTTTCAACAGGGTGTTGTATCATATGTATGGTAGACCAGATATTGTCTGAGAAATCTGTAAAGGAAGGTTGAGATGGTTGGGGGAAAGAAGAGCTCCTAAGAAGGTCTATAAAGGAAATCTTAAGAAGGAAGAAAGGTTAGAGGGCGCCCAAGACTTTGGTGGAACGACCAAGTTGAGGACGACCTCCGACGCCTGGGAGTAAGAAGATGGAGGACTGTGGCCCAGGATAGAGATCTCTGGAAGCAAACTGTGTTGCAGGTCCAGGCTCTTCCACAGCTGTAGCACCAGGGATTATGATGAAAGATGAAGATTTAGCTGAGAAATATAGCTTTAATTTTAGTACAAAAGAGATAGAACAATGGCTTGGAATTTAAAAAAAAATATATATTTTTATAAGTTTATTTCTTTTGCGTATATTTTTTAGTAATAATAACGTACATTTTCCCCCAGATGAGTCATAGCGTTCCAGCATACAGATACAGAATGCCTGCAAATATCTTTGACTGTGCTGAGAAAAATCCAGCGAACAAATGTTACTGCAGAAAGTCTGTATGTCCTCCATGTGGTACTTTTAATACTGCGCCCTGTAACTCTAGTGAGTATCTATTTGACTTTTTAGTACAATTAATGGCAAGAATTCAAGTTTATTTTTATTGGAAATCTATTTGACTTTTTAGTACAATTAATGGCAAGAATTCAAGTTTATTTTTATTGGAAATCTATTTGACTTTTTAGTACAATTAATGGCAAGAATTCAAGTTTATTTTTATTGGAAATCTATTTGACTTTTTAGTACAATTAATGGCAAGAATTCAAGTTTATTTTTATTGGAAATCTATTTGACTTTTTAGTACAATTAATGGCAAGAATTCAAGTTTATTTTTATTGGAAATCTATTTGACTTTTTAGTACAATTAATGGCAAGAATTCAAGTTTATTTTTATTGGAAATCTATTTGACTTTTTAGTACAATTAATGGCAAGAATTCAAGTTTATTTTTATTGGAAATCTATTTGACTTTTTAGTACAATTAATGGCAAGAATTCAAGTTTATTTTTATTGGAAATCTATTTGACTTTTTAGTACAATTAATGGCAAGAATTCAAGTTTATTTTTATTGGAAATCTATTTGACTTTTTAGTACAATTAATGGCAAGAATTCAAGTTTATTTTTATTGGAAATCTATTTGACTTTTTAGTACAATTAATGGCAAGAATTCAAGTTTATTTTTATTGGAAATCTATTTGACTTTTTAGTACAATTAATGGCAAGAATTCAAGTTTATTTTTATTGGAAATCTATTTGACTTTNCTCTCTTCTCGACGGTAGGCGTCCAACTAACTCCGAGACTACTGATAGCCATAAACACTATCGTTTTTCGTTTGACTTGCCAGGCTGTAGCACATACCAGCCTCTTTAAGGTGGGGTCTCATATTAGGCACGGGTCTCATATTTGGAGCACTAACCCTAGTAGTGTGTCGAGAAAAATTTTTAAAAAGTATTATTTCTTTGTATCTTTTTGCACATTTTATTTCCATTTTAATTAATTACTTTGTTTTCAGGGCTTCCCGTACTGGTGTCATATCCTCACTTCACTAATGCTGATCCAATTCTACGGGAAAAAGTCACAGGTTTAACTCCCGATCCAGAAAAATATCAAACATATGTCGACGTTCTGAAAGTAAGTTAACTAAAGTTAGTTACTTTGTAAGTTTTTATTCTTAAAATAGTTCAAATATTTATTCATTAGTTAAAAAACTTTCATTTACAAAAAGATTTGAAAATTGAAACTTGAATTTGAAACAAAAGATTTTTTTATTTTTTTTCTCAAAAAAAAAAAAATAAAAAAAGTAAAAATAAATGCTTTTTACTGGGGAAAATTTAAGTCTTTTGTTATTACTAAAAAATTGTGAAATAATAATCAGTTTATCCCAGAATAGAGTACTGAACAGGAAACATTTGTTTACTTGTGGGTTTTTTACTACTAATAGTCACTTTGTCCTTTTCTACAGCCAATTATTATATTTTATTGATTTTTATTGAACAGGGTGTTCTATTTTTTTGATAAAACTTTAAAAATTCCTAGTTGTAAGCTGTTAACAGAATCAAAAAAAAAATATATTGCTCAGATAAATATAATAGATTGTAGATATAATGATAATGATTGTATGATATAATATATTAATAGATGAGATAGATTCAGATATAATATTGTTCAGAATTTTAAAGAAACCATAAACATTAAATTTTTAGTTTATTTTCTGAAGTATTACTAAAGAATTTTATTTTGTGTTCCCCTCCCCCCATTCTTCTGTACCTCCGTACAAATTCAAAACACAAGGTACCACAAAATAATTTAAAATTATAGAGAATTGAAATTATTGATAATTATGTATCAGGGATAGACTATGCAAAACAAAGTACTCATCTACAACACAATAATAAAACCAATATGGACTTATGATAAGGAGTATAATAAAATAAAATCCACAGAAACTCTCTTCTCGACGGTAGGCGTCCAACTAACTCCGAGACTACTGATAGCCATAAACACAATCGTTTTTCGTTTGACTTGCCAGGCTGTAGCACATACCAGCCTCTTTAAGGTGGGGTCTCATATTAGGCACGGGTCTCATATTTGGAGCACTAACTAGTACTTCCTACTAGAACGGGTAGGACGAACCACTTGTTCGAACCTTGCAATTAGGCCATCACTTAGGCCCTTTGTACGCCCCGCGGTAGAGGGTTGCAGCCACTTCACACATCATACATATGTACATTGTACCGCCGAAGCGAGTATGATGTGATCAATAGTGAGCCATATAATGATTTATATCATTATATGGCTGAGTGTCACGGCGAGGAATCGAACCCCATCTCGTTCCACTCATGATTCAGTGATGGCCGAGCAGACGTGGTTTTATCCACACGGCTACGCTACTTCTCCTTTCCAGATATAATTCCTTCCGTGACTCCCTTTCCGAACATTCCAATCCAGCAGTCCACAGTCTGTTTTCCCGCACCATTCTTGACAATCCTCCCAGACGCCTGAAGAGGCAGTGGCCACGTGACCCCTTATACAACTAAACTATGTTAATTTCAATTTCATAATTTTATTTTTGTTTATCATTTCACTATATCACACACATAAATCTGTCAACTCAGTGAGTGCTATCACTGGATAGTTCCTTACATCCTGTTATTTTTCAAGTTACTAATTATCACATCTGTATTGCTTATAACAATAATGTATTGTAGTTGCAGTAATCTAATAAAATTATAACTAGGAGTGCAATACAGCTGTCTGCTTGCAATATTGAGCAGAGCGTCCATTTTAATCTTAAACAATACATTTTTACAACATTTTTATTAATAAACACCTGAAAACGGATCATAAATAGTAATATTAATAATTTTTAATTAAAAAGCATTATTCTCCTGTTTTTCTATTCCCCCCCCCCCTCTTAAATGAAAATATGACAAAAGTGAACATAAAAACAATAACTATAATATTCAAGTTTTTTCTAACGACATGCAACTTTTGTACCAATTTGGAACACTTCAAATTTATACCTTCCTGATGAGGTTGGTTACATAGACCGTGCCAAATTTCGTGCGGATCGGTCCAGCCGTTTAGGAGGAAACTTTAGTACCCCGTACCGCTATGTATACCAATTTGGGCCATTTCAGATTTATACCTTTCTGTGGTTGGTCACATTGGCTGCCGAATTTTGTGCGGATTGATTCAGCCGTTCTGGAGAAAAATTTAGTACCCCGTACCCCTGTGTACTAATTTGGAGCATTTCAAATTTATATACCTTCCTGTTGTTGGTCACATTAACCGTGCCGAATTTCAAGCATATCGTTTCAGTCGTTTAGGAGCAAACTTTTGTACCCCGTACCTCGTAATCACTGTGTACCAATTTGGACCATTTCAGATTTATACCTTCCTGTGGTTAGTCACTATGACCGTGCCAAATTTTGCGTAGATCGGTTCAGCCGTTCAGGAGGAGTATGCATCCTAAAAAATGCAAAGTGTAGTATAAGAACTTCGCTTCGCTCAGCTCGAAAAAGGGATAGACTAGTGACTTTTAACAATTTGTTTTCTCATCAAGATTTGATTGAATTTATTTAATTTATTTTATTCTTATTAGAGGATTATAAATTTTTTTTTTCAGAATTATGGAATTACGCTTAACGGAGTTACAAGAATGCAAATAAATTTCTTTTTAAATCAATCATCCAATCATCCCTGGTTAAATTTGGCTAATGGAACTGTTCTTCCACTGGCTTGGATTGAAATGGTGAGTTCATTTTTTTTTTAAATACATATTGTAACAACGCTAAATAAACTCTACAAATCCACTTTTTAAACTCTAAAGGAAATTAAAATATGGACTAATTATGGTCTGCCAATTTGAGTGGCATGTTTTAATTTTATTTAGCTTTTACAACACATTTTTTTAAATTTATTTGATTTCTTCCTTTTAATTTTAAATCTGTCTAAATGGTTTTGATTTTTTACATGAATAAAAGTAACAAATTAGCAGTTAATTCATGTGCTATAGAAAATAATATCCCGCCTGAAGAAGCTTGAGTGCATGGCATAACATTTTTTCAGAGTTTTTGGGGGTAGTGCCCCCAAATTTGGAGCTAAAATTAATTGATCAATTTCGCCTTGTAGCCCAGTCAAATTAATCAATACTGTTGGTTGTAGGTAAAATATGCATTAGAACATTTTTGTTGGAAATTTTATCAGCTTTAATTTTCAAAAAAAAACCCCTAAGAGCAATAGTTTTGGAGATGTGAGCAAAAACCTGAAAAAAGTCACCTTTGAGCGCTGTGGCACTGACTCCCCCCTCTACAACTCTAGCAGCTGCAGGCTCTAGCTGCCTACACCCTTCGGCAGCTACTAGCCCCAAAGCAATTTGTCTATCTTCACAACATTATTAAAATATCATTATCATAAAAATAATTCATATAAAATATGTTATTTAACAATAAAATGTGAATAAATTTTATTTTTGAAAATAATGTTTTTTTCGACCCTATAGCTTCAAAACTCAAGGAACAACTGTGCCAATTTTCAAAACTCCGGGAATTATTTATCTCGATTGGCCTTTTTTGGACTAATTTGACTGGGCTATTTGGGTATGATTTTTCTGAACATGTATGCCAAATTTTGTCAAAACCAGCCCAGTAGTTTAGGATCCGCGCGTCTGCACAGACAGACAATCATTTTTTTTTTTTTTTTTAAATCTACTTGGCTTAAGGGACCTCAAAAAGTGTAAATCTCAAAATCAAGTTATCACACCATCACAATACTTTCTCTTTATATGAGAAAGTCAAAAGTCTGAAAATAAAGGGTTCAAAAACTGAAAATGATTGAAACTGATAAGTTCCAAACATTTTCAAATAAATTTACCCTGATGTTATCATTTATTTATTTTATTCTTTTTTTTAATTTCAGAGAAATGGAGACTTTTCATTCTTTTTAAAATTTTTATTTTTCAATTTAAGCTACACTGTACCAATAGTAGATGCAATTCTTAGTTACGGCTCTCTTCTGGTGATAGTAACCTTTCCATACATAATGTACATCATGCTAAGAACAGGTAAATGTGGAGCAGTTAATTTACAATAAAACTTCTTTTTAAAAAATCAGGTTGGTTTGTGTTTTTTTTTTAACCTGTGAATAAACGTCATAGAATGGCCTTTTTGTCAAATGTTCAGCAAAAAGTTTTTTGTTTTTTTTTTTGTTAAAATTTTTTTTTTATATTGATCATTCGTGGTCCGGTTCCAGGTAAAAGTGTAGTTCTAACAAAACCCTTACCCCAGCTTAGTGAAAGGTCTGGGCTCTTAATTCACTTTCGGACTTAACTAATGCGCTTATGCATACCTGCAACTAGAGAGGCACTGAGGGTCATCCCCATCCCTAATCCTTAACTAGGGCTCATGCTCGGCTCCTTCTTGGAACAAATCTTCCAATTAGAATCCAGGAAGGTCAAGATAGATTCTCCAATCAGCCAATATTAATTCAATTGGGTTGGGCAGTTTCCTGATTAGCTGTTCCACAACTTAAGATTTTGTATATATTCATTGTAAGGGATTAAAATGTTTAATTGCTCATTTGATTTCTTACTCGTGTTACTTCAAAATGGCCGATAACTCACGTCACGCGATTTTTTTTTTTAATTTAAAAAAAAAAAAAATTAAATTTTCATTTTGGGTGTCAAATGAAAGGCATTGAAGAGTAGATTACAAAACTATATAACACTTGTGGAAAGCGTTTAATTTTCAACGTCGTTTTGTCAAAAAACATCAACATTTTGCGAGTCCTTCCCCCCTTAAAACTATATTTCCGCTGTTTCTAAAAATATGAAAAAATGTGCATTCTGCTGGGACATAGAAAAATAAGAATAGCAATTCGATCTGAAAAACTGGGAATCCAAGCTGGCGGCTAATTCCTGTCACCGGATTTTTTTTTTTTTAATTTTGAGTGAGGTATATAATGAAAGGTATTGAGGAGTAGATTACAAAAATATTATATAACATTTTTAATTTTTCATGCCATTTTGTCAAAAAACATAAACATTTGAATCATGGGAGGAAACACGCCCAGGCCATAGCTGCCCGACTGAAGGGCCAAGAAGTTCGGAAATTGCCTGAAGGGTGACAAGCAAATGAAGTGTCATGGATTAAATTTGCTCCCAGCTCATCTGCCGAAGTCGGATGGTCTTTTTCCAAGTTTAAAATTCTACTGACGGACAAAAGAACCAATTTAACGCTGGATAATGTAGAAGAACATATTATTATTTTTTACAACGTTGAAGCATTCTGCTAATTATTATAATTTATTATATATTGTAATTATAATTCTGTATTTATGAAATATTGAAATCTTTCTTTTGAACTGTTACCCTCCAAAATAACGCTAAATTTTCGCTAATAAAGGCTAAATTTTCACATTGAAAATAAACGTCATACTTTTTGCTAAAATGTCATAAAACAACCGATTTTCTAAAATAGAGGTCATAAAACAGGATAATAAAGGTCATAAAAATCATAGAATAAAGGTCATGAAATGGAAAAATAAAAGTCCCGTCTCTGGTGATTATACTACAATTCTGTGCCCATAATTGTCCTGACAGGGAACCAGCCCCACTTTCACTTAAATTTTATTATTACACTAATTTTAGTGAAATTTATACATATAATACAAAATTAATTAATAAGGTACCTATATTTAAAAATAAAATTATCCTTTGGAGAAGGTGAGGAAAAGAAAAAAAAAAAATTATAATTGAAACTGACTGATTTTGTGTTTGTAAATTATGAAACTAAACAACAGCATTTTATTAATTAAAAAAAAATAAAACCAATTTCAATATGTTTTATAATATTTTTTTTAAAAGGATTTAAAGTTAATATTTATTTTACCATAAATATAATAGGACCTTTGAGGGGTGCCTGCCTCTTTATGTCTCTCAGACTGCACGTACCCCTGGGTTAATCGTTTTATTCGTATAATCTAGTTCTTTTAGGTACTACTATGTCTTAATGGATGTAACGCTTGTTATATGATAACAAAGTTCTTAAATTTCTTAAATGGAAATAATGCCAGGGATGTTATAAAATTATTTATTATTTGGCTTTTAATTTATATGAAAATATTTGGGATTTGATTGTAATAAGTTTGTAAAAAACTAGTTGCGGTATAAAGTACCGTGCGTGCCCTTATATTATGTAACTCCAATTGGCATGTTCACTGCAGGGTTATAAAATAAATAAAACACAGTCCAAATCTAGTGTTTTTTTTATATATATTTATTTTTTTCATTTTTTTTCTTTTTAAGACAGATATACAAATGGAATACCTATGACTCTGTCATCTAAAATTTTCATTACCTCTTTTTTTATGAGCCTTACTTTTACAACTTTTTTTTTTTACACAAAAATATAAATTACAATCATTATTAATATTCCTTTTTATTTTTATTTTTATTTTATATAAATTAACCAATAAAATAAATTTACAAAATAAAATTAAAAGGATTTATTTTTTATTTAAATATTTATTTTTCTTCCAGTTTACCCTTGATTAAATACAAACATTAAGTACAAATGTACCGAACCTTTTCTTTTTTTAGATTATTTTGCTATACATTTTT
>KZ652561.1:88619-101866 GCA_001010745.2 Gerris buenoi | reverse complement strand
TAAAATTAGACATTCGACATTCAGATTTCAGATATCACTAATTTTCTGTAACGTAGAGAAAATAAACTCTTCAGTTACGGAACCAAGGTCTTGGATTTATTTCTTAAAGTACAGACATTTAAGGACGCTGTTACAGCAGCGACAATCAAAGTAATTGAATCTAGGGAAGTATGTAAGTTTAAGTATTAAATTACACTATTAATATTATTGTTTTTAAAATAATAAATAAATAGTATAATGATATTTATTATTGTATAATAAACAAGAAAATAAATAAGTAATAAGTAAAGACCTATAACCTATAAAACAATATATTCTGTTGAGAACACAGCAATTTTAAATGTTTATACATTGGCATATTGTCAAATATCTACATATACTATATAAAATTAAAATGTTGTCTGCACTTGTTAGAATTGCAAAATGTTGGGGTACTTTTTCATTTTATACATTTCAAAACCGAAAGTGGCCTTAACATTTTTTTCGTGATAATATGTATTATGTATGTGTGTATGTATATAGTTTTATGTGTCTGTCGCCGCCAGTCCGATTTTATAAGCGCAAAATTGACTAAACGAAATCGATAAATTTTATTCTCAGAGGTGAGCAAGAAATTCATTCGTATTTAGACATCCAAGTAAAGATAGCTTGCAAAAAAGTGTCTGGTTAAAATTAAGCTAGAATTTTGAGCGAATTCGACTGCAGGACGTAGCTTAGCAATAGGCATTTGAAAAAATAAAACAGACCGGTGGAGAACGGCCATATCCCGCCCAATATGGTGGTCAATGTGATTTTCATGATCCCGAGTACAAAATTAGTTAACAGACCGAAAAATAAGCTGATGTTAGAATGAACATAGCCGACCATATATTCTTAAAATACACCGAAAATTTAACTTATAAACAAAATTTTTGCTTGATGTTACTATGTGCTATGTGATCGTGATTTTGTGACGCCATAATACTCTTCAAATTTAGCAATCTATTAAATTCCTTCTGCTGAGTTGTTTAAAAATAATAACTCTTTTAACTTTTTTGTATTTTAATATATTTTATTCGAACAGTTAGGACTAATATAAATCATTTATATTAGTCAGCCTCTAATATAATCGAAGTATCATTACTTTTAAACATACATTTGTGAGCTTATTGCCTGGAAAAATAGAGAGAAGTTAGGACAACAAATGAAATAAATAAGTCATATTTAGAAGAATTCAATGTGACAAAAGCAGATCAGAAATATTAATAGAATTATATTCTAAAAGTCATATCTATAAACTAAAAGTCATATCTACGAGTATTTAAAACATAGTCTGTCGTGAGGAGAGTTAAAATAACAATGTATATTTTTCTGTGAGATTCGTAGAATTCAATTTTTCAATTTCCCTACCAAATATCCTTATTAATTTTATAAAAATAAAAGACAAATTTAACTCAATTCATTTTAATAAAGTATTGAGTTTATTTCGTGACATAGTCTTTTATTTTAATACAATCCCAACAAAAACACTAGTGTAAAAAAATAAGCCGTCTCGTGTGAAAAATAGTGAGATCATAGGTTTAGCCAAGTCCCCCACTGTCCGAGTAAGTTCCACTAGGTCTAATTTATCCAGTGCAAGAACATGATGTTTGTCTGCCCCTCTCTCTATTCTCTTTCCCAAATCACTCTATACGTTTAAATTTAAAAACATTTTATGACTTGGCAAATACACACCACAAACTTAAATCAAATAATAACTATTATTTTTTCATTTGAGCGTCGCAGCACAAGGATACGAATTGTATACGCCGCTGCATTTAATTTAAGCCTCTTTGTGGTGTTTATTGCCAATCTGCGCTCATTTGTTTCTTTTCTACATCCACCCAAAAATACATTTATTTAGACCTACAGCTTCAAAAGTACTTATCTGATTTGTATGAAACTTTTATAGTTTATCAAAAGTAACTCGCAGATAGCCCAATATTATTTTGAACTGTCAACGCTCTTAAACTTTTGCTAAATTGATATAAAAAATTCATGTAAAAAATCAAAACAATTTTTACAGATTAAAAAGACGGGGGAAACAAACATATCAGACAAGTATTGCTTATAAAAGCATTAAATCAATAAAGTACGTGATATAGGATGTGAGGAAGCTCTATGCCACACAAATTGGCAGTCCATTTTAACAATTTTTAGAAGCATCGGCGATGCTTTTAAAAATGATAGAAAAATATCGAACATCATATCTCTTTAAAGTTCCTTGCACATTAATTTCCATTGTACAATCAGGAATTACTAGCCGTTATCGTGAAGTATCTAAGTAACTATGTGTTGTGTACAATCAAGTTTAATCCAACAAGTAATGACATTATTTAAATCCCTTGAAATGTGTTTTACAGATATCCAGACGTATTACTGAATTTAACAATATTACCCTTTTTAAGTTTCTTCTCTCGATAGGAGTACTTGAGGCAGAAAATAATAGAATAGAGAGACAACTTTAGAAGATTAATTGATGCTGACTGGTAGACACAAGTTTACTGAATTGTTCTGCGGTTGTTCTTCTGCATCTAGTTTCAATCTCTATAACGCTATAAGGCACTCCATTATTACTTTTCCACTATTCACTCTGGCCACAGTGATGGCAATTCAATCGATAATGATGACTGTTGGGAAGGGATTGTTAAGATTTGTTGTTAAGATTTCCAAATAAAGAGAACTCCACTCTCACAACAATATGGACTTTGTTTGCTTCCGAGCTTACCAACGTTAACAGAAGCTTTACAATCGCTCTGAAGAACGAAAATATTTTACGTCTCCGATTTCAAGAATTCCAAGACAGAAATCCATTTTTGACATCTGAGCACATTTTGCTTCCGAGCTTACTGAAGGTAACGGAAGCTATGTAATCCTTCTAAAGTACGAAAATATTTGATGTCTCCGATTTCAAAAATTCCAAGACAGAAATCCGTTTATAGACATCAGGAAACATTTTTGATACCGTGTCTGTTTGTTGGTTTGTCGGTCTGTCTATCATCCCATTTTGGCAGACCAACATATCTTAAAAATTACCCGTCCAATTTTAATGAAATTTTCATGGTAGGTCATAATTAGCCCATTGTTGGTCGCATATAAGTTTCAAGCTTCTGTGCCTATTTGTTTCTCTTCCACATGGATATAAGCATACATTTATTTACATCTACATCTTCAAAAGTATATAGCAGCAGTTGTTTGACGGGTAGGACGAACCACTTGTTGGAAGCAGCAATCAGGCCACATTGGGCCCATTTTACTAACCCCATGGTGGAGATTTGCCACTTACCACATCATACTGTACGTGGTACTACCGAAGCGGATATGATATGATCATTAGAGGATTGAACCTACGACTTTGATTCGCCTTGATTCATTGCTGGGCGAGTACATAGAGCCCTTCGTCTACGCTGCCTCCCCCAGTATAAAAGTCAGAAAGTTAATTATAGATCAAGTTATAAACAGAGCTTAATACAGCAAATATGCAAATTATCATTTAAAAGTGATCTAAGCACCATGGTTCTATGATCATAACATCTTCAAAGACGCAAGTAGTAGTGGGAGGAAAGAGCGATTAAATTTGTATGATTACACCAGCCGTCAGCCGTGGATGCTTCCTTTCTAGATAAGAGATTGACATCGGCCTATACATACAAATTAAAAGTAGAAAACGGAATGTCATGGTCGAATTTACAAAATGATCAAAATAATTAAATGTAAGAGGACTTTATGTAAGTGATTCAGAATGGTTTTATTATGTTCTTTAAAATAATTCCCTATCCCAATTTAACTATCTCATTTAGTTTTTTAGATATTGTGCAATTTTCGTGAAAAACTCTAAAATAGGAAATAAATCGATATCTCGAGAACTATTGAGAAATGGGCATACCTGTATGCTTATTCGATATTTTTTGCATTTGAACCATAGAATCCACCAGTTTAGTTCTGATATTTGAATGCGAATCACTCTTTATATTTGTAGTTAAAATCAATAACTCTATAATAATTATTTATTTTTAAAACTATCTTATAATTATATCCAACTAATATTTTAAATATTTGTGGTAAAAATTCTCTCAACCAAGAGATTATAATTAATTATTTTTTTGATAAATTAAAAAAAAAATTTAAAAAAAATTATCCAGTATAAATTCTAATAAAAAGTAGAATATTTTCCCAATATTTTATTTGTAAATCGTTAAGAGGTATTTTTATTTTTACTTTTTTTTGGTTTTTATCAAAAAGAGGAGCTCTCTGACTAATTAAATTCCAAGTGAATTACGCCCACTTTACTTATTGTGCTGACATTACTCGATGGGTTTGTCATGAAAAATATTTTTTCGGAAAACCTTTTAAATTGATGTTGTTTGATCGATTCAGAGAATATCGGTTTAAAAAAGGGAAAATGTTTGGAATTTCAGTGAGAGGTTTCCCGACCCTATACCTATTCTTGTTTATTTAACCCAATTAAAAAATACAGGGGGGGGGGGGGCTCTAAAACAACACTTTAAGCCCCAGAAAATATAACACAACCCTGGATAACCTCCACTGTTATCATTCCCCTCCTAAATGAGCAGTTATATTGGCCTAACTCTCCATTTTTTTTTTTTTTTTCTTCGTTACTTAATAAAACCATATACTTCACCTTTATTGGTATAATGAAATATGGAAAATATTAAATTCTGTATGAATCAAAAATACAAACCTTTATAGCTAACGTTTATTTTAATTTCTTTACAAAATTTAATAAACAGTTTCTTGCGCTAACCACTATGTTTCGAAGGTCGATATAAATACCAAATGAAATTGAAAATAATACTTCAACTCAAGAATAGACTGCCAATTAGTGTGGCACATAGCTTCCTCGCATTCTATTACGTACTTTATTCATTTCATGCTTTTAAAAGCCACTATGGTCTAATGTGTTCTTAGACCATGTATATACCTAGACACGCCATTCCCTTTATCTGCCTTATAAAACCCTGAGAGTAATTGCCGCGGTAAAGAAAAAACTCACTTCACAGCCTAGTAACATAATATACTATTCTTATCTAATTCACACCTGCAGAATAAAAAAAAAACACTGCAAAGAAAAGATAAGATATTGATTTGAGGTTAGCGTTAATTGGTTGGGTTTGCTCACTTTTATATAATTTAATAGTTAGCCGCAATACAGCATTACTCTGTATGTCGGGTGAATTTGAATTTAATAAATTGGTTGTCGGGCAGAGAAGCAAAGGGGGGGTCTAATTGTACAAACGTGCCCGGCATAAGGGTTACTCATATTAGTGCCCTATCTACACTGGCAATTGTTAAATTTGTAGTAGCTTCGTTTACCATTTAGTTGCACCATTCTTGAGAATGGTGCAACCAAATGGTGAACGAACTACTTGAGTAGTATCCACCGAAAGTGAAATTATTCGCCATCTGCTACGATTCAAGTTAATTAAATTAATTAACAAATTAATTAATCGGTGTTTTTCGTAATCGAAAACAAGTAATTATTTTTTTAACTTAGCGTGAAGACCTCCTTTGATAATATCGATTTTTAAAATGCCGTGACAAGTTATCACTATTGTTTCTAAATATTTTATAAGTAAAATGAAATATAGTCTCGAGTTTTGTTCGGTGCGCTTGTTTTTTTATTTATTCTTTGTTTATCTTATTATGTCAAACTGGTAGTTCTTGCCCGTTCGTGACGTCATAGCCCAAGGAAGATGTTGGTCTCACTAATTGAGTGACAGGGCGTGTCTAGGTATATACATGGTCTAAGAGGTAAACATTGAATGACAGCGAAAAAGGAAAAGTAAACAAATAAAATTAAGTGACGAGTGACAACCAGATTTAAATTAGGAACTATTTTTTTCACTAACATTCTGTAACATGAATGTTCATTGTCTATATAACAATGAAAAATATATATTAATCATTTCATATATGATTCAACAGAACATTTGGAAACGTAGTATATAAAAAGTTCTTTATATCTTGAAATTATTATTGTCCTATAAACATAAATAAGGATGTTATAGGAAGAAGGATGCAATCACCTCACATTATTTATTCCATGAGATCATCAATGTAAAACATTTCTAATTTATCTTGGAATCGAACCAGCTCTATCGGTGTTAGAAGAATTCATTCAGATGAATAAGATATCACATGACTGTATTACACGTAATAAAACAAAACATTACCATAAATAAATAAAAAGATAAAACACAGAAGATACTAAATAAAATTCAACATTTAAAACATGCGCCCTTTTCAATGATTAAGTTTTGAATTTAAAAAAAAAACTCTGCTGATAACTTATTTCTTAGCTGCATTTTCAATTATGTACAATATTGAAACGACATTAATTTTGACTTTTTCCTCGAGAAAAATTAACTCCTGATTTTTTTCAACTTTACCCTTACTCCTTATAAATAATTCTTTACTCAATTCTAGATTAAGTTTGAGTCCATCGACAAGAAAAAACTTATTGAACCGACAAATAACAAAATAAATAAATTTTAGAGAGATCTCTGGGAGGGGGGACCGGGGGAGATGTGTTTAAAAAGAACGAATTTGGGGCTTAGATGACGGGAGGCCTGGTTTTTGGCAAAATCAATATTTTTTGTTTTTATTTAGTGGATTAACCGAGTGGACAAGGTCGCACATGAACGAACGCTAACTTAATATAATTCGAATCCCCCTTGGTCGATCCGCCTCGATTACTTCCCATTGCACGCAGGATATTTCGACCAGACCACATTACATGTTGTATTTACTCCTCTTTCGCTTCGTCTGCTTTCAATTAAATTTTGTAAGTTATAAGTTTCAGGGGGTTTTCAATTTGATAGAATCCTAAATGTAATTTACAGAGCAACAAATAAGGATTAAAGTATTAAAAAGGATTAAAATAAGTTTAATAAGTATTGGTGTTCATTGCAAACATATATACCTAGAATTAATTTGCTGCTTCTTCCTGCGGAAAAGTTCCGAGGTACCCGATTTTTTTTTTTTATCTATTATTGTTCTCTTGTAATTTATTTTGACATCTGTGAAGAAAATTATTGATCTCTAGTAAGGAGAAAAAGTTATGATTTTGGATTAGGTTAAAGGGACTAAAGTAAGTCTTTTCCTCCCTGAACTCAAAAAGTATGGAGAAAAAGAAGGATTGCCAACATAATTATTTTATAAATAGTAGAGAATGAATGGCTTATGTAATGAAGTTGTTGAAATCAAGTTGGCGACACTGCTTTTTCGACCTTGTTTACATTTCATAAAACCAGCATCTTTATATAATCTTCTATTTGAGTTTAATTGCAATAAATTCGAGTGACAAGAATTATCCGCCATCTTGGATTTCCAGTACATCAGATTCCAGTACAGAGCTAATCTTATTTTGTCTATGGCCCAGCAGACCGCAAATTTTGCATATTTTTCTATATTTTTAGAAACAGCGGAAGTACGATTTTAGGGGGGGGGGGCACGAAAAATTTCGATGTTTTTTGACAAAATGGCGCCGAAAATTAAACACTTACCCCAAGTGGTATATATATTTGTAATCTACTCTTCAATACCTTTCATTTGATACCCCACTCAAAATTTTAAAAAAATATTTTTTTTCGAGTGACATGAATTATCCGCCATCTTGGATTTCCAGTACATCAGATCGAATTGCTAATCTTATTTTTTCTATGGCCCAGCAGACCGCACATTTTGCATATTTTTCTATATTTTTAGTAATAGCGCAAGTACGGTTTTAGGGGGGGGGGGACACGAAAAATTTCGATGTTTTTTGACAAAATGGCGCCGAAAATTAAACACTTACCCCAAGTGGTATATATATTTGTAATCTACTCTTCAATACCTTTCATTTGATACCCCACTCAAAATTTAAAAAAAATATTTTTTTTCGAGTGACATGAATTATCCGCCATCTTGGATTTCCAGTACATCAGATCGAACTGCTAATCTTATTTTTTCTATGGCCCAGCAGACCGCACATTTTGCATATTTTTCTATATTTTTAGTAATAGCGCAAGTACGGTTTTAGGGGGGGGGGGACGAAAAATTTCGATGTTTTTTGACAAAATGGCGCCGAAAATTAAACACTTACCCCAAGTGGTATATATATTTGTAATCTACTCTTCAATACCTTTCATTTGATACCCCACTCAAAATTTAAAAAAAATATTTTTTTTCGAGTGACATGAATTATCCGCCATCTTGGATTTCCAGTACATCAGATCGAATTGCTAATCTTATTTTTTCTATGGCCCAGCAGACCGCACATTTTGCATATTTTTCTATATTTTTAGTAATAGCGCAAGTACGGTTTTAGGGGGGGGGGGACGAAAAATTTCGATGTTTTTTGACAAAATGGCGCCGAAAATTAAACACTTACCCCAAGTGGTATATATATTTGTAATCTACTCTTCAATACCTTTCATTTGATACCCCACTCAAAATTTAAAAAAAATATTTTTTTCTCGCGATGTGAATTATCCGCCATTTTGAATTTGAACAGCTGATTATTTTGAGTTCTCTATATTTTTCCTGTGTGCGCGTCAAAACGATCTTTAATACTGGTATGTTTCACGCTTTTATCTCTTTTGGGTCAAAAGTTATTGGAACCGTACAGAGTGACAGACAGACACAGGAACGAAACTATAAGGGATTCTTTCTTTTTGGTTTTACCAGCGAAACCCTAATAAAAAATAACATCAATGGAAAAATAAAATAACATGTTTTTTCATTAAAAAAAACTCGTCTTAATTTAGAAAAAAATGCAATTAAAAAAATTATGTGTATAATTTTCAATTCAAGTTATTCATTTTTATTTTTTATTAAAAAAATAACTAAAAAACGTGTAATTACTAACACATATGACATATACTTTTCTAGAAAATGAGTCATGCAAATGTTATCAGACTAATAAACTTGGAATTATAATTTAGTAAATCGTAAACACATTTCCCACTGCTTTCGTTTTTATTGAAATATTTTTTCTCAATTTCCCAACTAGTTTTGTTTTTTCGAGAACAAGACAAGTTATAAAAAATAAAAAAAAAACAAAGGAAGAACACAAAGAAGAAAAAGAAAAGAAAAAACTGAAAACAGCGTCGTTACAGAACCTTATTCGAGTCCCCATTTTCACAACCCTTTTTTAAAAACAAAGTTTTTTAAAACTTTGTGCTTAAAAAACAAGTTTACGAATTGGCTACACTTCAAGACTGAAGAACGACACGATCTTATTGGATTCTAAAGTTTTTTAAAAAAAAAAAAAAAAAAAAAAAAGAAAATACGTGAGACCAAAGGTAGCTGTGATGTGGAGAGACGTAAAATATTATTTGTTCTATATAATAAATACTTAAATAAAGATGTAAAAAAGAAAATGTAAAAAATAACGAAAACCAAATCTAAAATCAATAAAATTCAACTGTTAATATAATAAAAATCAATATTTAGTCAATTTCGGACTAAAAAAGGATTAGTTTACAGCTAAAGAAGGTGATTGTAGCAAAAAGGCTTGTAGTGAGGAAACTATTCACAATCCTCACGCCCCAGCCTACTTAATTTAAACTATTATAAAACTTAACACTTTACTACACAAGAACTTCTGCTTGTATCCAGTTGAAATTTTACATGCCTGTTTTAATTTTACTTTAGATTTAGACGATGTATATGAAGTTCTATTAAAAATTATTAGGTTAGAACGTAAGATATGGGAAAAATCGTTGTTTTCTCTATTTTAAAACTTTTATAGGTCCGCTTTAATAGTTTCAACGATCTTTATCACTTCATAACGTTGTCGCTATTGGTATTTATAAAAAAAAAAAAATATTCGTCTCATTGAACAGGTGATCTTTACAGTTCTGAAATTTTACACTTAAAGCTCACGTTTACGCGAGCGTTGCACGCGAACTCTTGGACGGATAACGCTGTAACGAACTTATACTGAGCATTAGTAAAAAAAAAAATGTTTAACTAAATCGGTCTAACTTTTATTCAAGTTATCTTCGAACACGTAAACGTTACTGGTAATTCTTCAGCGTGTTACTCCCTTTTTTACTTTCTCATATAAACAGAAAGTATTGTGATTGCGCAAAAATTCGATTTTGATGGATTTACACGTTTTGAGGTCACTGAGTCCACAAAAGTGGTTTTTAAAAAATGTCTGTCCGTCGTCTGTCTGTGTAGACGCCTGGAGCCTAAACGACTGGGCCGATTTTGACGAAATTTGGCATACATGTGTAGGAAAATCATACCCCGAGGCGAAATCGAGAAATGAATTTTAGCTTCAAATTTAGGGATGCTACCCCCCATAAACTCTGAAAAAACATGAAAAAAATTATTTCTCGTAAACGGTTCCGACGATATTGATTAAAAAATTCTATAATATAGCCCATTTAAATACGAATCTAATGATATCAGCCGTTTTCCCGGGAAAAATCTAGTTCTGGAGAAAATAGCTTAAAACGCGGACGGAGAGAGCCCGGGTTCGATTCCCCGCCCGGGAGAAGTTATTTTTATGGTATATTTTAATGAAATGCTCAGTAAAATTGAAATGTACATACGAAAACTAATAAAAGGGAAACACTGGGCCTAAGTGAATATGAACTCGTATATGAGAAAGTTTGTCTGAGTTGTCTCGGACCGATTTTTTTTAGAATGTAAATGAGTTTGACTATAAACTACTATTAAGACAAAGGGATGTTTGTCTTAATAAACGACAGCGGTGTCGCTGTTTGTTAATAAAAAAATGTATTATGTAAGAAATGTTTGTTGCATCGAATAGGTGATTGTAGAATCTTTACCCGTTCTGAAAATTACAATTTTACTTTTGAAGTTCACGTTTAAGCGAGCTTTGCGCGCGAACTTTTGGACGGATAACGCTCTCCAACGAACTAAGCCTGAGAATTAGTAAAAGGAACACGTAAATCAAATTTTAACAAACAGGCAGAATGTAAGAAGCTCACTTTAATTATACAAAATCTTAAACATTGTAAATAGCAGAATTTATAAAACAAACTACAAAATAAATTCGGAATTTCTCCTGTTTTATGAACTAAACCGCTTCCTAGCTGATCTTAATCGGTTTCTGTTCATGGACAGCTGCATTATAATGTTTCTTGTTTCATCCCACTCTTTGATGTGGGTTCGATCCGCGTCATGATGATGTAATTTGTATCTATGGTTCGAGGACGGAGCAGGGCGAGGGACACCCTTTATGGGGACTCTTCCCCCACGCTTTTACGCACGCTCATACAGCTTACTAATAACCACACCATACTCGCTTCGGCGGTACAATGTACAAATGCATGATGTGTGAAGTAGCTGGAACTCTCCACCACGGGGTGTAAAAAGGGCCTAAGAGATGGCCTAAGTGCAAGGTTCGAACAAGCGGTTTGTGTTATTTTTGACTTAACATTACTCTATTTCTACCATACCTTTTTCACAGTGAAGTTTGATACGATGCAGTAGTATAAAGAACACAGAACTTATTACAAAACATTTTAATTTAGTTTTGAAAGTTACAATAACTTAGTTCTTTTCTTATGTCAAACTCAAATGAGTATTTTAATCGTAGTGGGAAATCAAAAGTTTACATAACACCATTATACAAAACATGCACGCGCGTAGTTTACAAACAACAACGTGACTCTTATCAGCATTGTAATCACTTGCTGTAAGACCAACAGCAATATTGCCAACATACATTATTATGTATACTTAAAAATCACAGAGAAGTACATTTTAGAGTTTCGTAGGATATTAAAGATTAATATTAATATTAACAATAATAACGTGACACTTCTTTAGATTTTTACTTGCCTTATATAAAACAGAGGGGAGTAACAATCTAAAGAAGGTTAACAGAATGTTCTTCTTTAGACAGTTACTCCCCTTATAAAAACAGAAGTGTGATATTCCTTTACACCAAAGTACGTAGGACAAAACATACCTTCGTCTTAATATTTATTTAGTCAAAGTCATTTATATTCTAAAAAAATATAGGGGAGTAACAATCTAAAGAAATACCAACAACCTAAGTAATCTTCTTAATAACTTCTTTATGACTTAATAATTTGACACCTCACTCAAAATTACTTTTGAAAAGAAATTGGTGTAGGTACTGCGCATCTACACACAACATTTTAAATTGATAAAAAAACCGGTTTTTTTTTGTATTGGCTCAAATATAATGTCATACATTTTTCCAGACTTTTACGACAAGAACTTATGGGGTGGGTTGGAGGGGAGAGACAAATTTTGTTTGGTATAATTCGACTTAAAAAATACTCTGCCACATATGTGTAGCACATATCTTACTCGCTTCCTATTCGTATCCTTTTTCAGCCATATTATAATAATGCTTTTACAGTATTATTGTCAAATATATTTAACTTTTCCCCGAGTTTTTAAAAACTGTCAATTTTTTATTTATTTTTGACCTGAATTAAAGTATAAATTTAGCAAAGAGTAAAGATAATATATTTAAAGAGTGCAAACGGTTAAAATTAATCTTGGGCTATCTGCAGGCTACTTTTGACAAGACTTCCAAATTTTATAAAATTCAGATGAGTACTTTTGTAGATGTAGGTGTAAATAAATGTATGTTTGTGCGCATGAGGAAGAAAAGCTCCTGGCCGCAAAAGGTTGAAACTTATATGGGACAAACAATGAGCTAATTATGACCTACCATTCATATTTCAATAAAATCAGATCCAATATCATCAAAGTATCATTAAAATCGGACGAGTAGTTTTTAAGTTATGACAGTTATTGAAATATGTTGTCGGACAGACCGACCGACAGACAGACCTACAGAAACACACGAGACATTGAATTTTTGATATTGGAGACATAAAAAAATGTCGCTCATCAGAACGATCACATAGTTTTTGTTTCCTTCGGTACCCTTGAAAGCAAAATTAATATCCCCTCAAAATTTAAAAATAATTTAATTTTTGGTGCGCTAAGTGCGAAGATATATATTCATATGGGACCAACAATGAGCTAATTATGATCTACTATCAAAATTTAATCAAAATCGGGTAATTATTTTTTAAGATATGGTAGTTTTAGGTTTCTGTACAAAGTACAAAAGGAAACCTTATATAACGACTCTGTCTGTCTGTCTGTCTGTCTGTCTATCTGTCTGTCTATCTGTCTGTCTATCTGTCTGTCTATCTGTCTGTCTATCTGTCTGTCTATCTGTCTGTCTATCTGTCTGTCTA
>KZ652560.1:281355-292595 GCA_001010745.2 Gerris buenoi | reverse complement strand
TTTATTTATTTATTTTACAATTATTTATTATTAATCTAGAATATAAAACATATTGGCAACTAAATATACATCTTACTTACGTTTTACGTATGTGAGTAGCTTACAGGTGTACGTGTAGGTAGAGATGATCAGTTAGTAGCTATTCAGAGACGCTCCCCTCTCAGAATGATCAGCATTCAATCCTCTTTTATAGATAAATATTATTTCTTTTGATAATTATATTATTTTGTAATCAATAAAATATTCCTGATAAAGGCTTATCAATTTGATAATATGTTCAACTATTTTATGAGTGTATCTAGTTCCAGGAAAATATACAAAAAATTTATATTTTCTACGATGTATACACATATTTTATATACAAAAACAATGTATAAGCTATGAGCACAGCAATTTATAACACTACAGCATGAGTATAGTATTGATGGTAGAATATTAAGAAATAGTTTATCAAAATTGTCGTAAGAGATGAAATATGAGAAGAATTGGGGGCAGAAAGGCGGAGAAATATCGAAAGTTCAAACCATCGATAGTTTTCGATAGTTCGGCCACCAACTATCGATAGTTATCGATAGTTTTTTAAAACGGACCCCCCCCCCTCTCCTTAGGAAAATCAGTATCATTAAGTTACATAATGAATAATTTATCGAAAACTATCGATAGTTTTTTAAACTCAACCGCTCCCCACTTAGGAAAAGCAGTATCACTGACTTACAAATTGACAATTTATCGAAAACTATCGATAGTTTTTTAAAGTCTTACAATAAATGATAAGGAAAAAAAAGATAGACAAGCAAAATATTACGAAAAGGTTTATTTTTTTAAATTTTAACAGTAAATAAAAAACTATCGGTTGACTATCGATAGTTGAAATAAACTATCGATAGTCAACGATAGTAAAATACCATCGATAGTCCGATAGTACTATCGATAGTTCTCCGCCTCTAGGCAGTAGAGGGAAGCCGCCGCGCCGGGTCTAACATTTCTACAATATGTTAGTCTATAGGTTTGTTCCAACAGCCAATTCCAGAACGGTTCTAGTACCAATTCAGGATTTTTTAATGCGCATGCGTCTACGAGGACTAGTTCAGAACTGATTCAAAAGGAGGAGCCTGTTGGAACGATTTTAGAACTGTTTCAGAACTGCAACCTTTAAGTTACCTCCCTATCTTTTGTTTTCGTCTTCATATCATATCTCTCTCTCTAATTTGTTTATGTTTGTCACAGAAATGGATTACTTATGAACATGTTCTTATTCTATTGTAAACTCAGCAAAGTTTTATAAGAATGCACATCGGCAAATCGTTTTAAAAGTTATAAATTTATCACACTGCCTTTTCTGAATGATTATATTTCGCTCTCACATTTGGGATTCGTCAGGCTCGTAACAATCCTGTCTTTTAATTTCAGTTGCCAATTAAAAATTTGTTTGTATAAATTGTCATTTTTTTAAACATTAATCATATAAAAGTATCGGTGTGGAAAGTATAAATACAATCGGGTTCGTCGCCATCAGTTTTTCCGACAAAATTTCTAAAAAATGCCGCAAACCGCACCTCGATAGGTACGATATGTCTTAAAGCAATGTTAGAGAGAGCAGTTATTTATAGCGATGTTATAGAATTTGTAGATTATGTGAAGAAGGCTGCATTAGAACAGCCGAAACCGGTCAAATTGTTACAAATACAATTATTTTGTGTGAAGACGATGTTTGGTTATTGAACTACACCTCTTCTATGATGAGTCGCTATCACACACTAAGCACAGTCGATGTTGTTATCGAGGTTTATTTACTTACGAACCTACATCATACATACATACGTACGCACAGGGCACTGTCATATAATATATAAATTATATATATATGAAACGGAAACGGATTTTAATGATATCCCCGGGTTCGTAAGACCCCTCCTTCCGAGATCCCTTACAGGGATCTCGGAATCAGTTTTGGAGGGTATCACCATACTTCCATTTTAATGAAATAAAAAATATAAGATACATAAATTGATACTATTGATATTGGGAGAAGTTTCCAAGTCTCTCGCCAGACGCCAGTAGTTGTTTTTTTGACTCATTTTACAAAAAATACATCAAGATTGTTATGAGCCTGAAGAAGCCCTAACCAATCGGAGGGCGAAATATAGCGATTCAGAAGATGAAGATAAAATGTAAATTTTATCTTGGCTTATTAGAAATAGACCCTTATATAAGAAAAGGTCAACCACACATTAAGAAATACAAATAAAGGGTTCAAAACTACAAAATAGAAAATTATAAGAACAATTTTTCTTTTATTTGAATGTATATATCATCGGATGAGGTAATTTTTATACAGAACTCAAAGTCGCTATGAGGAATTTTAATTATCATGAGGAATAAATATATATAAAATATAAATTATATTTTATTATTTCAATATACTATCATGAAAAAAAAAAATACGTAAAGAAGAACGGTGGAGAAAGAAACTAAACACGCAAGTAAAGAGATAACAGATATCAAGAAAAGAAACGAAAACAAATGTTAAGGTTATAGCTGAACAGTAGTAGTAGTGTAACCTACACGGCTTCCGTACATTAGTATTAGTAGTTCTGGCCGAGTTCCTGCTTCAGTCCGGGAACTGTTTTCACGGTTCTAGGACTGTCCTAGAACCGTTCGTGTCTCTGTTGGAACACGGGACTAAAAGTTCCAGAACCGTCCGAGAAGCGTGAAGGAACGGTCTTAAGGCTCTACCGCCCGGTTTTTATCGTTGTATCAAAATGGCGCCTGTACTATTTATAATAGGAAGTTGAAATAGTGCGCAAATTGTGCAGAATTAAAATTAGGAATGAAGCCTGTGATTAGATTTTTGATATCTTACTTAGAACCAGAGTTATTTGAATTTTACTGTTTTTCCTAACCTCAAAGGGCGGTAAAGCCTTAAGATAGTGCGCATGCTCCGGACAGTTCTAGAACCGTCCGCGGCTCTGTTGGAACAAACCTTATAACTAACTCACACGCGCCGAAGCTCATTTTCTTCTATTATTTTATATTATATGTATCACTTCACTACAGAAAAACTTTAGTTTTTCGTGTCTACTGCTTTTACATGAAATTTTAGGCACTTCTTTAGAATGTTATGCTCCTCTTATAATAAAAGAAGTGTGATATTCTTTTGTCCAAAAATATATATTAGACTAAACATCCTTTTGTCTTACTAGTTATTTAGTCAGTTATTTACATTCTAAAAAAATACATAGGGGGAGTAACAATCTAGAGAAGAACCAAATTTTGCATGTTTGTTTACGTGTCTGCTGCTTTTACAATCCTGTTTGAATAGTATGGGCACGATCACGAACCTAGCTTGACATTGCATAAAGGCCCCATACACGATCAAACATTTTGCGCACACCTGATGTCAGGCAAATTTAGGCCATACACGTCAAACATCATGTTTACGCAAACATCAAACAGCCCCCCATACGCAGTTAGAATGTTTGTGCAAACATTCTAACTGCGTATGGGGGCCTTAAAAAACATTCGTAATGTATACCGAATTTCAACTAAATAGGTCAACTTTTAATCAAGTTATTGTCGCACGTGTAAACGTTACTGACAGACAGATGTTACATTTTGTCAATGTAAGAACCCTAACCAAAGATGCCATAAATCATTTTATGTATTGTTGACTAAGCCTAGCCAGAGTTGTAAACTTAGTTATATTTATATTTACCTTATCAGACGTTAGTAAGTTGTCACTTCTTAGTGACTAAGATCTTCTTCCGGTTTCCGGTATTGAGTAGTAAGCTAAAGTTCGACCAAGAAGTCACGAACACGGGAGAAACTGAAAACTTAGCTTCGTTTAAAGTCGGAACTTCCGAGTATTGCCGAAGTCAGTACAGTCGGGTGCTAAGACAATACCATCTGTTAGGTTTCCTATATTTTGTTTGTTTTTATAAAGTACGAATTATAGTCACAAATGTCCTAAACTTTTTGAACGATCCACAAATCCACGAGATGATGCAAATGACGCTACAAACGGGGTTGGAACAAACCTAAAACCTAATCCATATCTATTTGTTATTATAGAATATTATTATGAATAATCTATAAATAAGAATATCATATTATCGTATATTATTAGTGATTTCTTATCAGGTACAGTGTTCCCTGTTGCAAAAAATATAGAAGCTATCAAAAATATAATTACTAATAATAACAAAAGAACAACACTGTGTTTTTTGACAGAGGTCTATTTTATTAAAAACTGACTATACGTGACACCAAAACAACGATACTAGCGCACTCCTCAGATTTCCATGACTTCTTGGTCCACCCTTAGTAGTATCTCTAAATTTTCTTACTCCATCCATAGTTGTTAGTTCTTTCTTAGTTAAAAATCTTTCTTTAAAATTTAGTGGTATCGCTGAATTATTTAATATAGGTATTGTTATTTATTTATATAGGTATTGTTAGGTATTGTTATTTAATATAGGTATTGTTATTTAATATAGGTATTGTTTCTATCTTCAACCAAGTTTGTGGAGTCGGAGACGAAATGTGGGGTTTACTTATTTCTTATTTGACATCATTTAAATTTACCATTCTCAAATTAATTTGTACTTAATTCTTCTCAATGATCGTAAGACAAAGTGTTTTATAGCTACCCGCCGAGTCGGTCAAAGCATGCAGGGTGCAAGATTCTCAGGAGGACACGTGTACGACACGTATCGTACTAGTGTCAAATGTCTCAGACACTTTTCTTACCGAAATTGGTGTACCTGGCAGCTTCGTGTACCCGACTGCTACCGTCCTGTAAAACAGATCTTAAAGATGATTGATAAATAATCAAGTATTATTTTAAGTAGAAAAAGATCCACGTAAAATAATCATGCATCATTTTAAGTAGAAGTACCTCCACGTAAAATAATCATGCATCATTTTAAGTAGAAGTACCTCCACGTAAAATAATCATGCATCATTTTAAGTAGAAGTACCTCCATGTAAAATAATCATGCATTATTTTACGTGTGTGAGGCTCTCACGCATTAGAAGTGAAACTTAAGTTTTAGAATGCATTGCTCTCTTTCATTTTTTGACGAATTTATTACGTATTTCAGGATTAAGAAATGGTTATGGGAAATTTAACTGAAAAAAAAAAAAAAATATTGCTTCGCTAAGGCAACCACATTTATTCCAATAAAAATATATGTTTGTTTTGATTTGTTGGTCTTTAAATAGATATAATACAATTAATCTGTAAAAATGTTACACTTGGACGAGTCTCGAATCTCAAACATCAACATATTATAGTGAACGATTTCACTATTTAAAAAAAAATTAATTTTACCGCCGCCAAAGAAGTCACTTCAATAAAAAATAATTACTACAACCTCCTCTGACTTTTAATTCCAGGGAGCCACTTAGGTGTGCCCATTGAACAAACCCGGGTTAGGAACCAACTTTTCACAATCGAGTGATACGGAATGTACTTCTTTGGATTGTTACTCCCCTTATAAAACCAATGATTAAAGTGTCTAGTCGTTACTCATGACTCTCCTTCGATTTGAATCGAACCGAGAGTGCACTTCATCGTTTCCAGGCCGAAACCTGGTGACGCCACTCTTTCGAGCAGCTACCCGTTTATTTAAACAATGCTGGGTGAACAGTGAGCAGAGGGCCTGGTCTGGGAATCGAACCCAGAGCTCAAGGTCAAGTGGACACCCGTCCTACTGACCACGCCCGATGCTGCTTTACTTGCCTGATCGAAAGGCAAGCTGGATTAGCTCCCTAATCCAGGCTACCCAGGCCCCTCACTGACTTTTAGAATTCTAACAGTTTGAATTAGGAAGAAGAAATGCTAGACATAACCAAGATAATGCTAGATCTACCAAGACAATTTTATTTTTATAAAAGAAAACTATGTTTTATTGTATGAATTTATTACATTTGACCATTTGTATCTTTCTCAACCGGCTTGTCGTCGACATAATTGCATTTATAATCGTTGAGAATACGTAGATGATCGGGAACCTCCCCTGACGCGTTGTAACTGACGAGCCTGGCTAGTGCCAAGCTGATCAGCGTGCACTGGTAGGGCGCCTTGCAGTCGCATGGGTTCCCTGGCGAACAGTCCTCGCCGATGCCCTTCGTACCTTCGCCTTCGCAGCCCTCGCAGCCTGATAACACGGCTGCTATCACTGCTATCAACAGCAACAGCAACTTTATCTTGGGCGAATTCATCCCTTCTTCTGCTTCTAAAACACACAAAGGCAGGCATATGAGTATTTAGTATATTGAAATGCTTGCTGACCCCGTCAGAATTATCTAACGGACAATCTAGAGAACCTTACAGCACGGCTTGTATGTGCCAGAAGGCATTATTTTCTACAAGGCGTCTCACGTGAGGTAGTATATACATACGAGGTGGATCAAATATAAACGGGAATTTTATTTCTGAGCACCAACGGTTGATGGGGGCGGGACATCGCTTCTAGGGTGTTTAGGTGGGGTCATTAGAAGGGGCCAGAGTGAGTCGTCTTCCCCTTTACGACCGTTCATCAGTAGCGCTCGCGATGTCTGAGCAACAGGTTCCCCCCTCTATTGCGCAACGCATTCAAAAGTCAAACCTTCGGAAATTTTCCAAAGCTTGACTGCGCAGTTCGGGAACGAAACCCTCCCAAGGACCCGTGTGTTTGCCTGGCACAAAGAGTTTCAGGAGGGAAGAGAACGCGAAGAGAATGAGGAACACGATCGTCGTCCCGGAGCCTGGGTGGCAGCTCCCATAACTTATCCCTGTGCAGCCACACATCGATCAGCTTCAATAATGTCACGAACCGCACGTTCTCATCTGTAATGCTGCTGTAAAGTAGTTATATTTTTAACCGCCACACAACTCGTCCAGCGCTAGTGGTGTTACGCCTCTAGAATACAGGAGTTGGATATCTAGGAGGACTATATCTATTTTATTGTAAATGTGAAATGTCTATAATTATTATTGGTTACTTAAATCGCTATAAATAAATTTATCTTCATGGCTGGCATTCTTTGACATAAGTTATGTAGATTATATTGGACAATGCACTCTTGTACTTATCCACATTCAATAAATGGTAAATTTAAATTGTAAAATAAAGTGATTTTTTTTCTTTTTTACATCCGATGCTTTATACAGGCTTTTTAAAAAAGTTGTTTTTTTGCTGTAAAAAAAACAAAACAGAATGTGAAAATAAAGGATGTTGATGTATGAGAAGAACTAGAGTGTTGGAGGTTGTAATGTGATGAGACTGCGGGGGGTGGGGGTGATAATGTAAACAATGTGGAGGGGGGTGATGAAGATTGAAGGAATATTGGAGTGGTTACACTTAGTGGTTCAGTGTGGATACAAAGCATGGAGGCGATAGCTTGAAGACATCTGTACTTGGACTAATGGAAGCAAGACTGGAGCAACTAGACCGTGAGTCTCCATACAACTTGCCAACTCTCCATACAACTTGGTGTCGATCGCGTCGACCTCCGACCGACTCCTTTGTCTTTACTCTTCCGTCCTTCTGTAGTTTCATATATTTCGCACCTCGAGCAAAACTCTCTCGCTTTGTTTTCCCTTTATTTTTAGACAATTTTTTGAAGTGTCAACTCTTTTGTCAGGATACATGCAGTAGAGAGTGGAGTGGGAAAACCTCTCGGCCTTAGCAGTGCACGTAATACCGCGTAAAACCCACGTAGCTGCATATGATGCAATTTCACAGGAGAGTTGAAGAAATGACCATAAATAATTAAAATTAATTTAATACATTGCAATATAATTGCACGATAAAAGGAACTTTTTATATGCTACGTTTTTACAATTTCTGTCATAAATCATAAATTTGAAACCTGTCAAAATGAAGATTATATATATGGGACATGTCAAAACAAATAAAATAACGTGCGGATTTTTCCCGAACTAGTAGTAGTAGTAGTAGTAGTCTAGTACTTGCTACTAGAACGGGTAGGACGAACCACTTGTTCGAACCTTGCAATTAGGCCATTACTTAGGCCCTTTGTACGCCCCGCGGTAGAGAGTTGCAGCCACTTCACACATCATACATATGTACATTGTACCGCCGAAGCGAGTATGATGTGATCAATAGTGAGTCATATAAATCAGAGTGTCACGCCGAGGAATCGAACCCCATCTCGTTCCACTCAATGATTCAGTGATGGCCGAGCAGAGGTGGTTTAACCGCCGCGGCTACGCTATCTCTCTTTTCCGAACTAACTTTCCATATAGTACAATTTGCTGAAAACGAATTAAATTTTGCTGAAAGATGGATAAAAGTATTAAAATAATGTATTGTCATCGTGTTCTGAGCTATTCTAAATGTTTTCAAATATCTAGCTACTCGGGAAGTTAGTTAAAAATCGATTGCAAGATATGTACTGGACAAACAAGCTAACAAACAAGAAAGCAAGCTAATAAAAACGTAGTAAAAAATCCATGCTTATGGCGTACAGGAATGCAAACTATCAGTTTTGACTAGGCATTTGCCCTGTTGGAAGGCAGACTAGGCATTTGCCCTATTGGTTTTTTGAAGGTGGAATTTAGGATTTACATATAATTTCTCGTAATCGTTTATCTCGATTTTTGTCGGAACCTGTCAAGTAGTTTAGGCTCCAATAGTAAACGACGCAAATGACAATAGTACATTACGCGTCGAGTGTGGAAAGTAGCATTTTGCATGCGAGTGTGGAGTTTACACCCGAGCGACAGCGATACCCGTTAACTTGGATTGCACCATCGGCCGATTTGACCCAAACAGGTCTCAAAGTTTTGCACTAGTTTTGCGACGTCGAGTTTGAGTTTTGCGACGGCTTCCTTATCGCGATTAATCACAAGTCAAAAGTGCACTCCAAGTTAACGCTGGAGTGCACCATCGGCCGATTTGACCCAAAAAGGTCTCAAAGTTTTGCACTAGTTTTGCGACGTTGAGTTTGAGTTTTGCGACGGTTCACAAACGTCGCAAATTCAATATTTCATTGAAAAATTGAAGGTGCACTCTAAGTTAACGCTGGAGTGCACCATCGGCCGATTTGACCCAAACAGGTCTCAAAGTTTTGCACTAGTTTTGCGACGTTTTGCGACGTCGAGTTTGAGTTTTGCGACGGCTTCCTTATCGCGATTAATCACAAGTCAAAAGTGCACTCCAAGTTAACGCTGGAGTGCACCATCGGCCGATTTGACCCAAAAAGGTCTCAAAGTTTTGCACTAGTTTTGCGACGTTGAGTTTGAGTTTTGCGACGGTTCACAAACGTCGCAAATTCAATATTTCATTGAAAAATTGAAGGTGCACTCTAAGTTAACGCTGGAGTGCACCATCGGCCGATTTGACCCAAACAGGTCTCAAAGTTTTGCACTAGTTTTGCGACGTTTTGCGACGTCGAGTTTGAGTTTTGCGACGGCTTCCTTATCGCGATTAATCACAAGTCAAATTGGACACCAAGATAATACTAGGGTGTAGCATCGGTCGATTTGACCAAAAAAGGTCTCATATTTTTGCACTAGTATTGCGACGTTTTGCGACGTCGAGTTTGAGTTTTGCGACGGCTTCCTTATCGCGATTAATCACAAGTCAAAAGTGCACTCCAAGTTAACGCTGGAGTGCACCATCGGCCGATTTGACCCAAACAGGTCTCAAAGTTTTGCACTAGTTTTGCGACGTTTTGCGACGTCGAGTTTGAGTTTTGCGACGGCTTCCTTATCGCGATTAATCACAAGTCAAATTGGACACTATGATAATACTAGGGTGTAGCATCGGTCCATTTGACCAAAAAAGGTCTCATATTATTGGACTAGTATTGCGAAGATTTACGACGTCAATTTTGAGTTTTGCGACGGCTTACTTATCGCGATTAATCACGAGTCAAATTGGACACTAAGATAATACTAGGGTGTAGCATCGTTCGATTTGACCAAAAAAGTTCTCATATTTTTGCACTAGTATTGCGAAGTGTTACGACGTCGATTTTGAGTTTCGCGACGGCTTCCTTATCGCGATTAATCACAAGTCAAATTGGACAACAAGATAATACTTGGGGTTAGCATCGGTCAATTTAACCGAAAAAGGTCTCATGTTATTGGACTAGTATTGCGAAGATTTACGACGTAAATTTTGAGTTTTGCGACAGCTTACTTATCGCGATTAATCACAAGTCAAATTGGACACTATGATAATACTAGGGTGTAGCATCGGTCCATTTGACCAAAAAAGGTCTCAAAGTTATACACTAGATTTGCAACTTTTTGCGACGCCGAGTTTGAGTTTTGCGACGGCTTCCTTATCGCGATTAATCACAAGTCAAATTGAACACCAAGATAATACTAGGGTGTAGCATCGTTTGATTTGACCAAAAAAGGTTTAATATTTTTGCTCTAGTATTGCGAAGTGTTACGACGTCGATTTTGTGTTTTGCGACGGCTTACTTATCGCGATTAATCTCAAGTCAAATTAGACACCATGATAATACTAGGGTGTAGCATCGGTCAATTTAACCAAAATAGGTCTCATATTCTTGGAATAGTATTGCGAAGTTTTACGACGTAAATTTTGAGTTTTCGCGACGGCTTACTTATCGCGATTAATCACAAGTAAAATTGGACACCATGATAATACTAGGGTGTAGCATCGGTCAATTTAACCGAAAAATGTCTCATATTTTTGCACTAGTATTACGAAGATTTACGACGTCAATTTTGAGTTTTGCGACGGCCTACTTATCGCGATTAATCACAAGTCAAATTGGACACTATGATATTACTTGGGTGTAGCATCGGTCGATTTGACAAAAAAAAGGTCTCATATTTTTGCACTAGAATTGCGAAGTGTTACGACGACGATTTTGAGTTTTGCGACGCCTTCCTTATCGCGATTAATCACAAGTCAAATTGGACACCAAGATAATACTAGGCTGTAGCATCGTTCGATTTGACTAAAAAAGATCTCATATTTTTGCTCTAGTATTGCGAAGTGTTACGACGACGATTTTGAGTTTTGCGACGGCTTACTTATCGCGATTAATCTCAAGTCAAATAAGACACCAAGATAATACTAGGGTGGAGCATCGGTCAATTTAACCAAAATAGGTCTCATATTCTTGGAATAGTATTGCGAAGTTTTACGACGTAAATTTTGAGTTTCGCGACGGCTTACTTATCGCTATTAATCACAAGTCAAATTGGACACCATGATAATACTAGGGTGTAGCATCGGTCGATTTGA
>KZ652560.1:210790-221423 GCA_001010745.2 Gerris buenoi | reverse complement strand
TTCGTATAAACCTAAGTATCTACATGTTTATTAGGAACCAATGAACTATAATAATATAATAACCAAATTATAAACAAATTTTAAGAGTTTCTTATATGGTAGCAGCAGCGTGAAGATCGACGTCCCTCATCTGCCCCCCTCCACTCTTCCCATCAAGAGGTCTTCTAGCAATATTCAACAACATCTCATTATTAGTCATAAATATGGTTTCTGTTCCAAAAAAAAAAAAAAAAAATCGGTGCTTAATTATTTTTTGATCGCTTCATTTTGACGTTCTTAAAAAGCATATTGAAAATCGGCAACGAGATCATGGTCTTGTTGATAGATATTCAAGGGCAAAGGTCAAGAAATTCGCTACGGCTCGGACACCATTCAAGGTGGTTATTAAAATCCGGCTCTGAAGTTTCCGCACAATAAGGACTGCATTGAGATTGTCTCCTTAACACTTTCTTATAAAATATTAAAATACTAGGAACTCGAATATTTTCGAACTACGCCCAAACAAACTTGATATACCCACTCGTAGCTATAGAATAACGGTTCCCACCTGGAGCTCCCTCGGGGAAAAGCCAAAGTTACCGGTCGTTGTTACGCCTCGTGCGGAAACTTTATTAAGAAACTTTATTAACTTTATTTCCAAACTGTTCATTGAAAGTAAAAAATTAAAATAATGTTTCGTGTGTGAAATTTTTTATTCTTCAATTTTGATCTGATGCTCAATTGGTTTCCGACCCATTCACAAAAAGTACGTATAAAAAGACGTGCAATAACAAACACTACCTAATTTATAGTAGGTAAGCTAGGATTTTGCTAAGCCGTTCGTTGTACGTAAAAAATGAATAAGACCTTTTTTGTGAGAAATTTAATAATCTTGATTTTTGATTATCACCTTAATTTTTCTCCGAGCCATAGGATGCGAGATATTCGAAAATATGTGAAAAGTGGTGCGGCGACGGATTCTAAATATCCATAGATACAATTCTTCGCCCTATAATCCGTAAACCGCATCTAAATTGTATAAAAAAAATAAATGAAACTTTTTTTTTAATATCATTTTGATAACCACGTTGATTGTTGTCGTAGCTGTTCAGAGTCGTAATCTTAAGTAATAAAATTAAAACGGAACGAGTACGAACGTAAGAGCAATATAATTAATACAATTCGACATATATATAAACAAAACAAGACCAAGTGTCATTGGTTACTATGTTACCAAATATAAATAACAAAATACTAGCGCAACACATCCCCTTTTCTCTAGTTGAACTTCCTGGATGGATCTAAGAGAGATCTTGAAGTTCAAGAACCTGCTTGAAAAGGCTCCACTGTCTTTACAGTTCTTCCGTAGCGTGTCTTGTATGGAGGAGCCTCGGCGTTGGTATTTCCTTGGACCGGAGTTTCCTGCCCCCAGGAATCTTGCTACAGCCCGAACCGATTTTACGTTGGGCCTGCTGGTCTTGTCACCGGGATCAGGGCTGATCTGTTTCTTCTTATTGTCCCTGTCTCTGTGCTCACCAGGTAACTCCGTGGTTCTTTGAGGGTTTCTAAGATCTTGCCATACCTTTTCTGGTCTAAAACCCATACTCTCTCTCCGACTTCTAGTGCTCTTAGGTTTCGACACCGATGTCGCCGGTCGAAGTATCGTTTGGTCGTTCTCTTTTTCTCCGCTTTTGCCTTTTGGACCTCTTCTGATCCATACCATTGGGGCTTAAGGGCATTTTTATGGACAGGTATCGTTGTCCTCAGCCTTCGTTCCATCAACAACTCAGCAGGACTTTTATCTCCTTCTACCGGTGTTGCTCGATAAGCTAGGATACCCAACCACACGTCATCTCTTTCCTTCTTAAGGATATTCTTTATGATCTTCACGGCCGCCTCCGCTTTCCCGTTGCTTCTGGGATACCTCAGACTACTTGTCACGTGATTTATCCCGTATTCCTTCATAAATTGCTGGAATTTGTAGTTTTGAAACTGAGGTCCGTTGTCTGACCGCAAGACTATTGGAATGCCATGGCGTGCAAATATCCCTTTCAAATACATTATAATCGTCTCCGCGGACGTCGATGGCAAAACATTTACCTCTGGATATGATAAAAAATAGTCCACTACGATAAGGAACTGTCTCCTATCCAGGGTACAGAGGTTGACTCCTATTTTTTCCCATAGTCCTACGGTAGAATCTGAAGGTATCAGGGGTTCAACAGGATTTGTTCTGTATTCCGCACAATCTCTACACTTCTCCACAAACCGCCTGATATCTGCAGTAATGCCTGGCCACCAGACTGTGTATCTTGCCCGCTGTCTGCACTTTTCTATTCCTAGGTGTCCTTGATGCAACCTGGAAAGTATTTCTGGCTGCAACTCCTGGGGAATATAAATACGATCACCCATCGTGAGTATACCATTAAACAGCGAGAATGACTCCCGGGATGAGAAGAACGCATGGACTTCTTCCCGTTGCTGTTTAGGACTCATCGGCCAACCTTCTTTTGTCAGTCTGATAACTTCCTGGGCAACAGAATCCCTTGTCTGCGCTTCACCTCTTCGAATCTTGAGTCGGACATAGGAATATCTCCAATCACTGCAGCACAGTGTAGTTTGTCGATGTCGTCTTCTAGAATATCTTTATCCGTTCTACGTCCTCCTTTAGCTGTTCGGGACAAAACGTCCGGTGAAAAAGTCTTTTCCCGCAGCAAACTCAAGGTCGAAATCAAATTGTGCTAGTCGCATCCTAAACCTTTGCAACCTAGCCGAAACTTCTACTATTGGCTTCTCCAATAGTATTGCCAATAGAGGTCGATGGTCTGTCCGTAATCTAAATCGTCGTAATCCTAGGAGATAATTTTAGAAGCGCTCACACGCCCACGTCAACGCCAGGGCTTCCTTCTCAATCTGCGCGTTGTGGGACTCCGTTGGTGATCATTTTCTCGACGCATAATGAACTGCTCTCCAAGTATCATCCTCCTGCTTCTGTTCTAACACTCCTCCTAGACCGAATGACGACGAATCTGCTGATACACGAGTCTCTAAATTTGGGTTGTACAGTGCATGCGTCGGTGCACTTGTGAGAAGTTGTTTTATCTTCATGAAAGCATTAAGCTGTTTTGGATTCCACTCACTTAGCTCTCCTTCTCTTGAGTCTTGTAACAGCTCTCTCAGCGGTTCCGTCACCTCCTGAATATCCGGCAGAAATTTTGTGTGGTACACCACCATTCCTAACAGGCTTCTTAACTCTTTTTTCGTGTTAGGTTTGGCCATGTTAAGGACTGCCACTACCTTGGCCGGATCAGGTTTTATACCTTGACTACTAATCACATGCCCCAAAAATTTGACTTCTTTTACCCTGAACAAACATTTTCTTCTATTCAAAGTTATCCCCGCTTTTTCTAATTTTTCTAACGTTTTTCTTAACCTTATGTCGTGTTCTTGAACAGATTTTTCAAAAATTAAAATGTCGTCCATCAATACAACAACACCATCCAGTCCGTCTAAAACTTGGCACATTTTCCTTTGATAACAATCGCTGGAAGGTTTCAGACCCATAGGAAGTCGGTTAAAGCAGAGACGTCCAAACGGGGTAATAAAGGTGGTAAACTTTCTACTCTTTTCTGCCAATGAAATTTGAAAATATCCCTGGCGGGCGTCAAGTTTGGAAAAAATGTTCACCCCCGCTAATCGAGCTAAACAGTCATCTACAGTAAGGAGTACATACTTATCCCGTTGTACTGCCTTGTTTAACTCCGTGAAGTCAACACATAACCGTACTTCTCCGTTTTCTGGCTTTGGAACAACCACTAAAGGTGCACACCACTCAGTTGGTTCTTCAATGTGTGATATAACACCTTCCTGCACCAGCCGGTTAAGCTCCTTCTGTACCTTATCTCGTCTCGCTACTCCTATTGGGCGAGGATTTAATACCGAATAAGGTCTTACTTTTTGGTCAACTTTAATAGTATACTCGCCTTTCATCTTTCCTAAACCGTTAAATAACTTCGGAAAACCTTCCTCTGGAGAGTCCCGTATCATATTAAGCCATTGTATTATTCCTAGTCCACTTAAAGCTGGTCTGCCCAGAAGTCCTTCTTGCTGACCTTCAATAACATAAACTTCGTCGGTAAATTTTTGATTTTTCCATAATAAAGTAGTTTTGAATTTACCCTTTACCGAAAGTTTTGTAGATCCAGCTCCAAATAATATTCGATCGACAGGTATCAATTTAGTCCTTCCTAAAGTTCTAAACGTAGATTCACTAATCACAGTCACGTCAGCTCCCGTGTCAACTTTGAATTCGACAGATCGCCCATTTATCTCGATCTTCGCCTTCCTGGGGCCTGAACTGCCTTGAACCTTCTCGCGTAACTCGCCTAAGAACCAATTATCTTCACGAACTTCAGACGCGATCTTTTTATTCGTGCCGCATCTCCGACTCCAATGCCCCTTACGGTTACACGTTCGTCATATTGAGTCTTTCGCCTGACACTGTTTGTTCATGTGTTGAAAGCCGCATCTGTTGCAAGGCTTTCCTTCACCTGACGGTCCTGACCGAGAATTTGATTTTCAGAATCCACGTTCTTTCTGTTCGTCTTTACGCTTCCATACTCTTCCAACCTCTACCGAAGTGGACGCGCCGTTATCTCGAGCTACCGACTGCTGTTCTTTAACTTGCTCCGCTTGCTTTACCCGATTTACCGCTTTCTCTAACGTCAGTTGTGGGTCTAGCTGTAGAGACTCTGACAGCTGTGAATTTAAAATTCCCACTACGATTCTATCGCGCGCTAACTCTTCTTCTATCTGACCGTATTCACACGTCTTAGCTAGACGTTGAACATCTCGTATGAAATCGTCGGCCGGTTCTCCGTTAGCCTGACATCTTTTATTGAATCTTGCGCGCTCATAGATTATATTTTTCTTTCCCGAAAAATGGTCATCGAAAGCTTTGAAAACAACTTCAAATGACTTTTTATCATCTTCCCCGAGTTTGAAAGATGTAAACAAATCGTCTGTTTGATCTCCCATTAAATAGATAAGCGTACTGTCTTGTTTTGATTGACTCTGTTCGGCCAGCCCCGAAAACTCCCAATACTTCTGAATCTTCGACTCCACTACAGCAATTTTTTTGATTTGAAACTAAACTCTACGGGAGTATTAATTGATAAATTTGACCTATGGGATACCGATACCGTATTTTTTCTGTCATTATAAACTCGTAATAATAAAAGAAACTCACCGAACTTATAATTGTCTGAATTCACTGTCACTTTTACTGATTACCGAGTAACCGACACCGCTGCCACCATGTTCAGAGTCGTAATCTTAAGTAATAATAGTAAAACGGAACGAGTACGAACGTAAGAGCAATATAATTAATACAATTCGACATATATAAACATAACAAGACCAAGTGTCATTGGTTACTGTTACCAAATATAAATAACAAAATACTAGCGCAACACAGTAGCCATAGGAAGCGAGATATTCGCAAATAACCGATTTTTTTTTTTTTTTTTTTTTTTTTTTAGCCCTTATTATCTATATTAACGCAACCACGATCTCGTCGCCGATTTTCAATATGATTTTTAGAACGTCAAAAATGAAGCAATCGAAAAAATGGAAGATTTGATTTTTTTGGAACAGAAAACGTAAAATTACTGGAATACTTTAAATAATTTTCTTAGTCCATTTATGGGCCAATTTTTCTCCGTTTATCTAATGTGCTAAGCTCAAAATTTTTATTATTTTTTTTTTAATTTTCGAGAGGGGAATCAAATAAAAGCTCCTGAAGAGTAGATTACAAGCATATACATAATTTTATAAGTATTGTACTTTCTAACGTCAATATTGTGTTTTTAGCGCCAAAATTGCACCCCGAAAAATGCCTTCCCCTCCCTTCGACCAGCAAAGAAGGAGTTTCAAGCACATCCTTCATCTTCTTTAACGCAATGAACCTCCTCATCAAATAAAAAGAAGTGAAGAAGTTAACTGTTCATTGATACTGCTCACTGAAGCCTACAAGGCTGTTGAAATACTAAAGGTCGGTTATTAAACATATCAGAAGATAACAATGTCTTGTGTTTCATGTCGTCTCATATGACATTATCTAGCAATGCCCTTATGTCACATATGAGAGTGTGTTCTAATACCGAGCAGATTAAAACGATTCCCTTGACTACGTCACCTTATAGTGTTCAGGGGTGTGGAGTAGCCCCTTGGGTGGTGACCGTCTCTCTAAAGGTCGACATATCGTGTCGGGGTTCCCCCAGGCAAACATATTGGGGGACCTTCTGTTTCTAATATACTCATATGCAAGTGTAAACATTTATAAAAATCATTCGACTGTGACAAATGTGGGCTTATGAATAGATTTTTTTTTATAAAAATTTCGTTGCGACATTCTGATTAACCTCTCCAATTGTCGTGTAGATTTTAATTAAATCTAGCCCGTTTAATTGCCGACTTAAGCCTTAAGGTGCGTTTACTCCTGACACTTCCCTCCGGCATTAAGGTGCGTTTACACCTGACATTTATTGCATGATATGTCCATGATTTATTGCATGATATGTCAGACAGAAATCTCAGAAGTCTGAGATTTATGTTTCTACTCTTAGCTATAAGTGTTGACACTTCTATACCAACAGATGTAAACTCCGATTATTTGAAAATTCAAACTCCTCTTCGTACATTGATTGCAAATTGCCGGAGAGAAGTGTCAGGTGTAAACGCACCTTTATTAAATATCAAGTGTCAGACAGAAATTGCTTTGAGTGTTTACATCTGAGAGAAATTGCTTGAGATTTATGTCGGAGATATATGTCTGACACTTCTCGCAATGCTTAAATTTGCAATAAATGTACGAAAAAAATATAATAATCGGTGTTTACATCTGTTGTTATAGAAGTGTCGACCCTTATAGCTGAGAGTGGAAACATAAATCTCAGACATACATTTTTTGATGTTTACACTACTGAGATTTATCTCTGACATAAATGTCATGCAATAAATGTCAGGTGTAAACGCACCTTTATATGTTGCTTTCCAGTAAAATATCTTTCCCCGAAGAAATAATGAAAATGTCGAGGTTCGATTTTTGTTATAGGAGGATTATTTTAACTGTAAAATTCTTTAAAATTATAACCATCAATAATTGAAAAGCATCTATGATAAAATCGACTGTGAATTAAATTGCAATTGAAGATAGCGAGCATTAGTCAAAAGTCAATCAGTGCATCTCTCTGACGTAACGGAAATTGTTTCTTGGAGGTTTAATACACGGTAAATTCAAAACTTATATTTCTACCTTTGACTGATCCACGCTATCCTCTTAGCTTCATGGTAAAGAGTTGCAGCCACTTCACACATCGTACCTCTGTACATTGTACTGCCGAAGAGAGTACGATGTGATCATTAGTGAGCCATATAAATCAGAGCATCACGGTGAGGAATCGAACTCACGACCTCATACCACCCTTGATTCATTGAGCCACGCTGGCTCTACCATTCAAGCTAATAAGTCATTTGCCTAGGGAAAATTTATTTCCTGGAAATACAGTGTAAACGTAAAATAGTTGTAAACGTGGACGGTGAGTGGCCAGATTTGATTCCCCATAAGGGAGGAGTTATGGGTGTTGTAAAAATTGGATACATTGTACAATAAAAATTGAATGTAACCACAAAAACTGGACAGCTAATAAATGTAAAACACTGGAACTACTAATTATGTCTTTCTATATGGAAAAGTTTTGTAAGAGTCATGTCGCACATAGTTTTTAGTTACGAAAAGTGTAATATTTCTACTGTTTTGGAAATATCGATCATCCCTTATTTGACCAAAGCTAAAGACATATGTTTCGCCAAAATTCCAAAGAAATGGTTATGGTATTATTTTACATAGGGAATATAATGCTGCATGTTGGTAACACTGAAAGCATTTATTAGCTTTGTATTGGTCAAGGGGGGATGATTGCGTGGACTAAGTTAATTGGTTGTTTTGTCCAGTTGTAAAGTAACGGGGAGGGGGGGGGGGTTGGAATTAAGTTGGGTGGGGATGCGATATAAATCAGGGACGGGGTGGTGGCATTGTCCCTTGCCAGAATTCTCCCATCGCTTTATTGTGAAGGAATCCGAGTTCTGAGGACTGATTAATATGCAGGTATCGATAGGGTAAGGGAACCGGACATTGTGCGGACAATACTGCGGACCCTTGTGAAGGTTCCGCACAATGTGCCGGCCCTTTTACTCGGGTCTCTATCTGGGTCTCTCCTAGATGCCGTCGTCCGCTAAACTCTCCAGCCAAGACTAACAGACGTAATTACCAAGCGCCTCTTGAAACCCTCCTAACAATGCTTCACAACTCGTATAACCTTCGCTAAATCCGCCTTTTCTCCTCGTACTTGAACGGATCGGAATTCTCTCGAGTCAGAAATAGTCGACTATTATCACATAACTCATTAATTCGAAACAGGCTTAGGTATGTCGGTCCGTGTGGATCTATTCTCTGAAAACCCATTACAATATTAACATCGAGAAATTAATAGAAAGTGTCAGGAGTCAACCAGTTTTGTCACTTGTAACAAAGTTGTGCTAATATAATGGTTTTCTTTGTCTTGTTATGGTCCGTAGTTGAAACCGAGGGGCATCCTTATAATATCCTGTATCTGTCAGCCAGTTGTTGATCCCTGAAATGTTATGTTATTCATAATAATAAAAAACAAGGAAAATAATATTTTAAAGAAGCCTCAAACGACCTCAGAATCGATGCGTTAGAGTTTAATGTTTGGAAAATTTATTTTGTTTTAGTGTAGATGCGTCATGCGTCATGTGCTAGGTGGGTTAAATGAAAGTAGACTCACTGCAAACACATCTAGTTTCTTCACTATTTCATCTTGCGTCACGCGTGTCCTTAAAAATTGCGTTTTTCGTATAACCTTTCTATTATTTCTGTGTATGGGAGGTAAAGGGCACTATCTCCATTTTTTACGAAATTGAGGTTTTAACAGTTTTCTGTTCATTTTCCCCCCTTTTTTTAGAGGTACAAGTATATGATGTCCTAAAACTAAATCTCACGGATTTAGCCAGTTGGAAAAGTCACTATGAACCAACATGCTGGGGAGGTAAAATAAGTAAAAAACTCATTAAAGTAGCTCTCCCCAGGGCCGGATTTAACCATTTTCCGCCCCTAGGCACTATTTACACAGCCGCCCCCCTCCATTTAAAAAATTACCTACTTACATTTATCGACAGTTGTCAAACTGATTTTTACGTACCGTTACGAACATTTTTTCTTAATAACATTTAGCCTGTAACATTATGATTTCTATTGTTTTAATTTGATTAATTTTAAGGTAGGTACATTGTACACAACCTATTGAAATCTTTTAAATAAAAAAAATAAAAATATGTAATAATAAAATAAAATAAAAATAAAAAATGGCGAATTTCTGGTTAAATAGGTACTTGACTTAGTAAATTGTTTCAAGACGTCAGAACAAAATATTTTTATAGTACAGGGTGACCCGCGATAAATTGTCATAAATAAACTGGTGGATTCTATTGGTTTAATGCAACAAAAAATGTCGTGTAAGCATATGCCTATAGTTCTCGAGATATCAATTTATCTCTTTTTTCAAAGTGCTTCGCGAAAATTTTCAAAAATGCCTAATTATCTCAAAAACTAAATAATATAAATAAATTAGGCTAAGGACGAATTTTAAAGAGCATAAAAAAGCCTTTCAGAATCATTAATTTATTTCCAAATTCTCACCTGCAAAGCTTCTTTTAAGGTCTGTTACATTCAAAAATTTGGATTTTTTAAAATTCGACCACGAAATTCCTGAGCGTATTTCTCTTAATTGAGGGATGTTAAAGTGTGGCGTTTTCAGAAAAAAACTTCGGCTTTTCCCAAGCTTTCAAGTGGTATAATTAAAGAATATGATCAACGGACTAGTTTTTGAATTATGGTGGATTGAATGTTACCATTGACATTTTTTGGTCAGGATCAAAACCAATTCTATAGTACAAATGCAAAAAAGGTTTCCCCGAACGAAAGCACAACACTTAGTGTTTATTAAAAGAAATTTGACGCTGAACAAAAAAGTTCCTATAAACATGGACCTGAAACAGCATAGTTTTTGAGATTTTCGCAAAAAACGCTATTTTTGGACGTTTAGCCTTACAATTCTCAAATACTATGCTTTTTACCGTAATACTCCTTAAAGGAAACTTTATAAAGAATATAATTTTTCATTGAATGATGCCTCTTGTCAGCGCTTCACGACCACTCCCTGATTTTCAGCGAAATTTCAAAATTCTACGTCCCTGCCACTTTATTAGTCAATCCACTAAGGTGATCACCATCAACGATCAATTTTTAAAGATTATTTCTTAGAGTGTAGAGAGCTAAAATTTGTGTAATTCAAATCTCTACAAGATTTGCATCAAGGAGTATTACGGTAAAAAGCATAGTATTTGAGAATTGTAAGGATAAAAAACGTCAAATATATTGTCAAATATTATGACCCCCCGGAGGATCGAACCAGGGACTTTTCCTTGAGTTCGAAAAAAAAATCATTATAAAGGGCTTAATTATCTTCAAACCCCAAAAAAGTACTTGATCGCAAGTACTTCCCTGTGATTTTTT
>KZ652560.1:185109-196180 GCA_001010745.2 Gerris buenoi | reverse complement strand
TTTTTTTTTTTTTTGTAGTTTGTTTTTGAGATACCACCTTAATATTGAGAGGGCCAAATTGTTTTTGTAATGAATTGAATCTATTCGTTCGATTATTGTTATCGATTAGAATCTTAATTTGTGCGATATAATGTATCTGTATTAATCTCTCGGGCCGGTCTAACGGAGCTCTCGCTCTAGCGCCTTTTTGCTACTGACCGCTCTCACCTTCATTTTTATTTATTTTTCCATAAACCTTCATCACCTTCATTTTTTTTACCTTCTTTATTTATTTTTTTACTTTTTTATGCATTATGATTATTGTAAGGTGCAAATAAAGATTTATTATTATATAGATCAATCTAAACATTATATTAAAGAATAATAGCACCAGAACTAATAATTATGAATCCTTCGATTTATATTTCTTTACACCGCTATGATTTTCCAGTTTTGTAAGAAAAAAAGGGTTTCAAATCCGTCAAGAGTCAAGACACCGGATGAAGAATTCAAGAGTCGAGAGTTTCCGTTTTTTTACCGGAAACAATTAAATTATCCGTTATAAGCAGGGGTGTAGTGTAGAGTTTAGAATGAGTGGGGATGTAGGACACGCAGAGCTACCTAGTAGCGACGGGCTAAACTACTGTGCTTTCCTTTCTCTCTACCAGACAGCGCTAGTGCTGCATCTTCTTAATTATCGAGCCTCGTTTTGTTCCGTTTCTAATTCACAGATAGCATCACTCGTCTTATTATTACAATTCTAAATCACAATACATAAATTCTTATGAATACATGTTACTATGTTTTTGGTTTTCACCAAAATAATTTATTGAAAGAGACTCAGCAGACTTAAAATATTAAATGAAACACGATTTGTTGGTAACGTCCATACTATGATGAATACACCGGTTCTCGTCCGATCATCGAATTTTAGCATCATCGGGCGTGGTCAGTATTTGGAAGGGTGACCGCCTGGGAACACCACGTGACGTAAGCTCTCTTACTAATTTTAATATTTTTACATTTTATATCTTAAAATGTAATAATTAAACAGGTTCCACATGACCATTATACAGGGAAAGGAAAACAGGTTCCACATGGCCATTATACAGGGAAAGGGAAACAGGTTCCACATGGCCATTATACAGGGAAAGGGAAACAGGTTCCACATGACCATTATACAGGGAAAGGGAAACAGGTTCCACATGGCCATTATACAGGGAAAGGGAAACAGGTTCCACATGGCCATTATACAGGGAAAGGGAAACAGGTTCCACATGGCCATTATACAGGGAAAGGGAAACAGGTTCCACATGGCCATTATACAGGGAAAGGGAAACAGGTTCCACATGACCATTATACAGGGAAAGGGAAACAGGTTCCACATGACCATTATACAGGGAAAGGGAAACAGGTTCCACATGACCATTATACAGGGAAAGGGAAACAGGTTCCACATGACCATTATACAGGGAAAGGGAAACAGGTTCCACATGACCATTATACAGGGAAAGGGAAACAGGTTCCACATGACCATTATACAGGGAAAGGGAAACAGGTTCCACATGACCATTATACAGGGAAAGGGAAACAGGTTCCACATGACCATTATACAGGGAAAGGGAAACAGGTTCCACATGACCATTATACAGGGAAAGGGAAACAGGTTCCACATGACCATTATACAGGGAAAGGGAAACAGGTTCCACATGACCATTATACAGGGAAAGGGAAACAGGTTCCACATGACCATTATACAGGGAAAGGGAAACAGGTTCCACATGACCATTATACAGGGAAAGGGAAACAGGTTCCACATGACCATTATACAGGGAAAGGGAAACAGGTTCCACATGACCATTATACAGGGAAAGGGAAACAGGTTCCACATGACCATTATACAGGGAAAGGGAAACAGGTTCCACATGACCATTATACAGGGAAAGGGAAACAGGTTCCACATGACCATTATACAGGGAAAGGGAAACAGGTTCCACATGACCATTATACAGGGAAAGGGAAACAGGTTCCACATGACCATTATACAGGGAAAGGGAAACAGGTTCCACATGACCATTATACAGGGAAAGGGAAACAGGTTCCACATGACCATTATACAGGGAAAGGGAAACAGGTTCCACATGACCATTATACAGGGAAAGGGAAACAGGTTCCACATGACCATTATACAGGGAAAGGGAAACAGGTTCCACATGACCATTATACAGGGAAAGGGAAACAGGTTCCACATGACCATTATACAGGGAAAGGGAAACAGGTTCCACATGACCATTATACAGGGAAAGGGAAACAGGTTCCACATGACCATTATACAGGGAAAGGGAAACAGGTTCCACATGACCATTATACAGGGAAAGGGAAACAGGTTCCACATGACCATTATACAGGGAAAGGGAAACAGGTTCCACATGACCATTATACAGGGAAAGGGAAACAGGTTCCACATGACCATTATACAGGGAAAGGGAAACAGGTTCCACATGACCATTATACAGGGAAAGGGAAACAGGTTCCACATGACCATTATACAGGGAAAGGGAAACAGGTTCCACATGACCATTATACAGGGAAAGGGAAACAGGTTCCACATGACCATTATACAGGGAAAGGGAAACAGGTTCCACATGACCATTATACAGGGAAAGGGAAACAGGTTCCACATGACCATTATACAGGGAAAGGGAAACAGGTTCCACATGACCATTATACAGGGAAAGGGAAACAGGTTCCACATGACCATTATACAGGGAAGGTTGTTTAAACAGGTTCCACATGGCCATTGTACAGGGAAGGTTGTCCCAATTAATTCAATCCATGATTTATGTTGTTGGTTCATTGGTTCATAAAATTCATTAAACAAACCCATCTACTGGCTAAGTGTCTATATTTCGTCCCCTCCGACACATAATCAGGCCTAGTTTTGAGATGTATTCAAACGTTTAGTCGCCGTGTATTTGAAACATTTCAACTTGTCTCCCCAATCAGCGGCATCTCTCCCGTGCCTCCGCTGCGGACTACATAACGTATTTACTGTGCAAACTCAACGGCTCTTATTGCAAAATATACATTTTGGCCTACGCTATCACTTAAGAAAGATGCCGTCTTAATTTAGGATTTTTGAGGCCCTAGGTAAAATTTTATTAGCGGCCCCCCATCGTTTTTAGGGTCCGTAGGCAAAAGGACCCTTATATTTTCACGTGTGTGTCTGTCTGTCCGTCCGTCCGTCGCTTGCACTCACGGCTACACCTTTCGTCCGATGACTTTGAAATTTGGCATGTATATATCTTGTACCTACCCACACGTGTTAAAAATATAGCGACTTAAAAAAAAAAATTTCAAAACGTTTAGGGTAAAAAAACTTAAGGGTTAATTTTTTTTATTTTTTCAACATCTTTAGGGGTATCATATTAAAGGGTACGTCGAGCTGATTACAAAAATTTATAATTCTCTTGTTATAACTTTGATAGGGGGAGCGTTGGCACGTTTGAAGTGGGTCTGAAACGTGCCCCCCCCCCNCCTGATGCGGCCATGTCCTGGTGCGGCCATGTCCTGGTGCGGCCATGTCCTGGTGCGGCCATGTCCTGGTGCGGCCATGTCCTGGTGCGGCCATGTCCTGGTGCGGCCATGTCCTGGTGCGGCCATGTCCTGGTGCGGCCATGTCCTGGTGCGGCCATGTCCTGGTGCGGCCATGTCCTGGTGCGGCCATGTCCTGGTGCGGCCATGTCCTGGTGCGGCCATGTCCTGGTGCGGCCATGTCCTGGTGCGGCCATGTCCTGGTGCGGCCATGTCCTGGTGCGGCCATGTCCTGGTGCGGCCATGTCCTGGTGCGGCCATGTCCTGGTGCGGCCATGTCCTGGTGCGGCCATGTCCTGGTGCGGCCATGTCCTGGTGCGGCCATGTCCTGGTGCGGCCATGTCCTGGTGCGGCCATGTCCTGGTGCGGCCATGTCCTGGTGCGGCCATGTCCTGGTGCGGCCATGTCCTGGTGCGGCCATGTCCTGGTGCGGCCATGTCCTGGTGCGGCCATGTCCTGGTGCGGCCATGTCCTGGTGCGGCCATGTCCTGGTGCGGCCATGTCCTGGTGCGGCCATGTCCTGGTGCGGCCATGTCCTGGTGCGGCCATGTCCTGGTGCGGCCATGTCCTGGTGCGGCCATGTCCTGGTGCGGCCATGTCCTGGTGCGGCCATGTCCTGGTGCGGCCATGTCCTGGTGCGGCCATGTCCTGGTGCGGCCATGTCCTGGTGCGGCCATGTCCTGGTGCGGCCATGTCCTGGTGCGGCCATGTCCTGGTGCGGCCATGTCCTGGTGCGGCCATGTCCTGGTGCGGCCATGTCCTGGTGCGGCCATGTCCTGGTGCGGCCATGTCCTGGTGCGGCCATGTCCTGGTGCGGCCATGTCCTGGTGCGGCCATGTCCTGGTGCGGCCATGTCCTGGTGCGGCCATGTCCTGGTGCGGCCATGTCCTGGTGCGGCCATGTCCTGGTGCGGCCATGTCCTGGTGCGGCCATGTCCTGGTGCGGCCATGTCCTGGTGCGGCCATGTCCTGGTGCGGCCATGTCCTGGTGCGGCCATGTCCTGGTGCGGCCATGTCCTGGTGCGGCCATGTCCTGGTGCGGCCATGTCCTGGTGCGGCCATGTCCTGGTGCGGCCATGTCCTGGTGCGGCCATGTCCTGGTGCGGCCATGTCCTGGCGATTTTGGTGAATATGATGATTTCACGATCGTGAGTACAAAATTAGTTTGTAGACCAAAAATCAAGTTGATGTCAGCTTGTTACTTGACAGGTGAGCACTCTAATTTTGAGTAATAATTGAATATCTAACCTATCAAGTGACAAACGAAAACTAACTTGATATTTTATCTACTAACTTATACTCAGGATCATACTCAAATTCAAGAAATACACCTTAGGCCTTAGAATATACCGTGTCAAAGGCTCTGAGCGGTGAGCGGCCATATCAATGTATTGCCCATATCTGCGGCCCTAGGTCCGGCCTAGTCGGCCAAGTGGTAAATCCGGAACTGGCCGTACGTTTCCCTGTGTGGGTCTTAATACCCTTGCCTTGATGTTGCAGTATTGCGTCAGCGACAAGTTGAGGCGCCTTGTTTATGATAATCAGTCCTGCTAAGTGTTGATGTGATATTGTCACACGAAAAAAACTGTAATAATGTCGCCGAGGTGTACTTGACTTGTAGCTACTTGTAGGCGAGACAAGAGACGCCTAATTCCTGCGCCATTGTTTGCTGCTCGCAGCAGTGTTCAAAGAGGAAAACATAATTACCCGACTATTCTAGTTGATAAATCTGTTTTGTGCTCTTTGTCTTCAAGTATTAACACTTCATTGTACCGATGCAAAATAGTTACCCAACTACCTGGTCTCCGTTTAGAAACAATAATCTCTTTTATTTATTTAACTTGTTTATTTGTTGCCGGTATTTTTGCATCACCGCCACCATTCAACTGGTTCAAACTTAACTTAAAACAGGGAAATCTAATAAAATAACCCGGGTTAAGTTGTCTTTGCTGGACAACCAGAGCGTTCTCTTAATATAATTAACAATTCCTTATAAATATTAAAAGACGATTAAATTTAACCACTGTTTAAAAATGTCGTATAAGGCAACGGTTACAGCGGACGCGTATTCGGATGATATTTGTTCGACCGAATACGTCGATTTGGTCGTGTGAACAAAATCTTACCAGCTACCAGCGATTAGCGATAATAAAAGCCACAATGCTTTTTATTTTCTTTTAAGTACTTTAATCAAAGTAATTTTGTTGAATGGTCTAAAGTCTAAATTACATACCTTATATTTTATATTTGTAACTGTTTTTTGCCAAAAAATAGTGTTTAACAGGGCTTAAAACGTGGAAAAAATACCAATCCAATAATGCATGTTTTAAATTGTTCTGTAAAAAGTACAAAAAGAAACTTTATATAACGGCTCTGTCTGTCTGTCTGTCCGCTGGCTTGAATTTTGCATACACGTTTAGTTTGGATGTCAATACATGGTTAGGTAAGTGACGTCATTCTAAATCCAATATGGCGGACAGCCCAAGATGGCGGAAAAGTTAAAAAAAAAAAAATCAAATCAAAGGATTTGCTGAGCAGAATACGAATAAAAGCTTGTTTTTTTTTAATTTTTTTTTTTTTATAAAATTATTTATGTTGAATTTTTTTCCTAAAAACATTAATTTAGCTGTAAAATGCACTTAAAGTTTCAATTTTAGCCAGTTCAGTGCTCTCCATACGCAAACTCGGAGCGATAAATTTCCAAGAGTAAAAAATTCTTAATTTTAAGCCATAGAATCCAAATCTAGTCTTAAAAAAATATGGCTTCCTATTCACTTTTTTACAATTTTGTTGTGTATGTTGCACGCACTTTTGCTTAATACAGAAAATGTTCAGCATTTTTTCTGGAAGCGCATTTATAATTGGATGGTGTTTATCAAAAACGACTCAACCCACAAACTTGAATTTTTTGGGTTAACACTTTTTCCTTATTATTTATGGTTTACTGGCCATTTTTCAATAGGAATTTAACCTTTAAAATATTATAATAACTAACTAAAAAAAAATAGAAAATAAATTATTGTAAGTCGAAGTATTGTAATTCTTCGTTTCTCATAAAGGATTCAAATAATTTTAAATTGTATTTGTTTTACGATTTCCTTACTACCTATTTTGCTATAATAAGTCAAGCGAAATATCCGAAGCCAAACAACTAAATTAAAATGGCATATCTCCTATTTATAATTTACAATAAGGTTCCAAACAACACGTTTTGCGTAGCTATTTCTCAATAAAGACTCAAGCTCGGGAATCAACCCCCGATAAAGTAGGTCGTGTCCCATAACTTCAATTCTCAACACAAACTCAACCCGTGGAAGGTTAAAAAACTAGGTTACTATAGTTATTTTGATGCAACATTTACTTTTGAACCATCCTACTTTGATAAATATTAAATTCAGATATCTATTGTCAGGGCACAGTTTTTTGCCGAATGATTCTGAATTCGGATATGTGGAGAGTGCTCTAAAAAAACAACTAAGAATTTATCAGCCTGCTGATAAATTCTTAGTTGTTTTAGTAAATAATGTAGTCTAATCAGACTACATTGAAGTGATGTTGGATTGCAGAAAACAAAATAAGTTTGAAGTTGTTACATATGCATTTTGGTGTATATACATACATTTGGTGTAAATACATTTGTTACATGGTGCAATTTTAAACCGTAAGAAAGATGTCACCAAAAATAAAGTATCTTGGCTCCAGACCCATAACATTGAAATGCGAAGATCTACTCCACTGATTTTGTTCTTTAGAAAAGATTTCAACGGCCCTGTCCAACGGCCCTGTCCAACGGCCCTGTCCAACGGCCCTGTCCAACGGCCCTGTCCAACGGCCCTGTCCAACAAGTTGATATTTCAAAGAAAAAAAAAGAAAAGAACTTCTGATGCGGTACCATTCTCACAAATACAAATGAACATTTGTTGGCCCAATAGAAGGACGATGTCAAACGAAAAAATCAAGGATGTAAGAGATGTTATAAAACTTATACCAAGAGATACCTTGGACNCAATGCAATATTTACATGGGAACGTATAGAAGTCGGCAAATAATCAATGATTAATGATTACTAAACTCGTGAATTGTACTGTGATGACTCAAACTCAAAGCATAAGTACGCGCTGAGTGTGTGTAAGACTAAGTAGTTATTAAGCCCTGTTGTACTTTGTTTACATGTGTAAAGGTGAAGTTTGAGATGTGGCTTGTCAAGTCCCTTGTATACACAATCAACTTACAACTTCCTTTACGCTAACTGAGCTTCATTCTATATTGTACGTATAAATAAAGTACCTAAGCTCAAAGTAACGCGTATACCTTATATTACAACTTTGTTCTTTTACCAATACACTTAACATTGCTACTATATATATAGCATAGTACATAGTCGATGGTTGTATGTCTTCTCGGTTTCTATAGGTTGTATCTCTATCTGGTTGTAGTTGCGTCAGTTGTTGCGTCAACAACCCATAGTGAAGCTTCATTTCACTCGGTCAATATTAACTGACAATACTCCTGAAGATGCGCTTTTACTATTGGAATCGAAATATTGGAAGAAATTATTTATTACATTTATTAAAATACCATACTTTTCTAAGGTAATTTTATTTCTGAACACTTACGTCGATTCCCGACATGANAATCCTAAAATGTATTTATAGTATTTAGTAAATGGAAAAGTTCAGTTGTTAACACAAACCTACCATTTTCTCAATTCGGAATGAGTGTGGGTTGAGTCGTTTTTGATAAACACCATCCAATTATCGAAACCTGAAAACCGCATCATTCTATCTAGGTATAGTGATTCCGGAAATATTTCGCTGATCCATATTAGCTGGGACACCCTGTATATTATATATGATTAGTCTTGCAGTTAACTATACCCGTTGAAATAGATTTGAGTAATTATAAAAAGAAAAATGATTAAGATTGTACAAAGAAATACATCTCCGATCTAAATGTCAGAACTGTACAGTCTAATGTAAAAGTGGGATAAAAATATAAAATCGGTACAAGATGTGGCATCTAGCGGTGAACAGGGGAATCTACTACTTGGGTAGTTGCCCGCTAGGTTTCAGCACCTATCAGCGTAGCAGAGCTCCATAGTAGCAACGGAGTGTACTAACTTAGTTCCCTTATATTCTAACAGAAAGCGCCACAGTAGCCCAACATTTATAAACAATTTTTTTTTTATTTTTTATTTTTTTATTTTAGTCCCGTTCCCAGTTTTTCTTATTTAAATCAAATTATATATTTAAATATTATGAAAATTTAAATAATTACTTCATCTTAATTCACTACGGTAACTGCTTATAAGTCAAAAAGACGATTCTTTTTACGCTCTTACCAATTTTTTTCTTCTTATCATAATCAAAGACCAAAAAAAAGGAATTACACCAAGTGTCTTGAAATAAGCTTGCTTAAAAACCTTTTAGAAATGTTTATACATATTATATAGAGAGAAATATAATTATAAAATTCCTATTTATATATTTATATTTTATAATATTCTTGGTTAAATTTACTATTTTGTTTTACATTTTGTCCGATCACCGAAGTTAAGTATCATCGGGCGTAGTCAGTACTTGGATGGGTGACCGCCTGGGAACACCACGTGACGTTGGCACTCTTTCTCTATTAATTTTTTTCTTTTGTTATATGATAAAATTATTATAAAGTTATTTTACAATACGTCCTATTATATGTATACAGGGAGACTGGCGATAAAGTTTGGAAAAGATATANATACTTCTAATAGTGTTACTTTAAAAAAATACTTTAATGTTGTCCTCTAAGCATTGTATCAATTCATCTTCAGAGTTAGTTTTGGTGTTACGACGTCCTTCCATTGTGATTTGAGATCAAGAAGAGCTGGTGTCAGATTCTTTCATTTCATTTACACAAAATAGAATATTTAAGGGTACAAATTAAATTGATAATACATTGCTACTGGATGATCCTAATCACCAGTGAGAAGAAAGAAATTTGTATATCGGACAAACTATGCATTTGAATTTTAAATCTCTGGGTATCCCACGCAAATAAAATTATTTAATTGTTCAACAAGATTCTAGTACCTATATTTTAAAGAATATAATAATATATTTGATTTATAACACAAAATAAGTATCTAAATGAGATGTCAATTTAACGAAAGCCCTTAAAAATCCGAATATATATATATAAAAAAAATAAATAAATATTTAGGTGGGAGGTGATAGGTACGATAATTGATAATATAGGTAGGGGAACCCTGAACAGAACGGGGTGCCGGGGCGCAATGAATAAGTTTGACGTTTTTCGGTGTCAAGGAGATGCTGCCAGCGAGCGGCAATAAGTATAAATTGATCAACCTGTTAAAGCTCGACTACGGCAGCCAGTTTTCTTGAGCGTTGCTGCGTAAATTTTTCGTTGTGAGATTTTTAGCTTCTGTATTGTAACTTCTGATGCTTTTGTAACCAAGACAAGGTAGACATANCTCATGTCTGAAACGGATTTCTGTCTTGGAAATTACGAAATTTTCGAACGACCACACAGCTTGCGATCAAATCGGCACTGTAAATGTTGACTTACTATAATGACACATCTGTCGCCTCGGAAGCCAAAATATGATACATCGCACATCCACAAGAAAACAATAATAACTCAAAATTAGTTAAATTTACAGGGTGACGAAAATAAGAATGTCCTTTTTTTAAAACGTAATATTTCAAAGACTAAGTCATATAAATTGACCAATTTTTTTCCAATTTTACTTTATGTCTTGTTATCACTGATGTAACTGCAAAACTAAAATTACCTTTGATGAGCCTAGGTTTAAGGACTTTTTGCTGAAACCCTAAAATCCTTTTTGAGTTACTCCAGTTTTCCTCTAAATATTTAGTATGTTATTTTGTTTGACTTATTTGACTTTAATAAATGAAAATCACAGGGAAGTACTTGCGTCCAAGTACTTTTTAGGGTTTTGTAAATGATTAAGCATACCCATTATGTAATTATTATGGTGTCGATCCCCCGGGGGGTCACAATGTCTTTTATAGGTAAAAACGACAAGATAAATCACATTTTTCACATTTTTCCGGAAATTTTCATCGCTCCATCATACTGTATAACCATGAATTATTTCGTAATTTTCGGTCAAGCCGTTATATAGTCTTAGGGGTGGGGTTGGATATATTTTGATTTCTTTAACCAATAAGGAATGCAAAATTTAAAAAAACAAATTATACATTATTAGTGTCCTACTCTTCAGCAGCTTTCATTTGATACCCAACTCAAAATTTAAAAAAAAATTAAGTTTTGGGCGCACTTCACTTGTTGGGTCCAAAATTGGCAATTATTGAAAATACGGTATGCATTCCCGGAATTTTCATCGCTCCACAATAAGGTATTAGCATGAATTATTTTGAAATTTTAGGACCACCCGTTGCGGACAACCTCAAAAAAATCTATTTCTAAATTATTCAAAAGAAAACTGTATTAAGTAAGTCAAAACACAACACTTT
>KZ652560.1:100959-120498 GCA_001010745.2 Gerris buenoi | reverse complement strand
GAGGTGGTTAGAGATGGTTCAAGGTGGTTAGAGGTGGTTAGAGATGGTTCAAGGTGGTTAGAGGTGGTTAGAGATGGTTCAAGGTGGTTAGAGGTGGTTAGAGATGGTTCAAGGTGGTTAGAGGTGGTTAGAGATGGTTCAAGGTGGTTAGAGGTGGTTAGAGATGGTCCAAGGTGGTTAGAGGTGGTTAGAGATGGTTCAAGGGGTTAGTGGTGGTTACTGGAGGTTTGAAATAATTAGATATTGTTTTTCAATCATTATTATAATTGATTCTGCAGATTTATATTTTTGCGTTGTTTGATGATGCATAGATAATTCAATAATTTACTCTCTGATGCAGTATATATTAAAAAAATCCTGAGTTTTAGTTATTTAGCCATACCTATATAGAGAATTAGATGGACAAGTCCATTAAACGCTTCGTTTTACTTATCATGGTTGCATTGTGTTTTGGATGAGCTCTCATAATAACTGATGATGGTTCTTATAAAGTGATGTGGAAATCGGTTGCATGACATATTTTTATTTAAGAGTATTAACTCCGCTTTAAGGAGATTAAAAACGTGTATATTCGTGAGAGTGTGAAGTCGCTTAGGGTCGACACCAGACGCTAGACATGGAGTTATTTTAAATATTTCTTATTACGTTCTGCCAACGAGACTTTGATCTTCTTTCTGTCCCCCCATCATGCTTTGCGCTTCACATGATAACAAAATGTAAATGCTCCAGGTATTAAGGATTATATTGTCGTCAGAATACCGTCGATAATATTATAGGATTTTCGAATCCTTTCGGAAAGGGAGGAGTTCGGAAGTTCTTTTACGGTTGTCATCTGTCCCAGCGGGAGGGTTTAGCTGCCTCCGAGAATATGATCAAAGTGGAGTCACTCTGCCGCCCCCGTCGTCCTTACCTTCCTTCTTCCGCCCCCAGACCAACCCCCGGAATATTCTTTATAACTCTTTGCTCTCTACGAAATATCAGATGAGAAAGATTCAAGGATATTCTCGGATTACAGACGCTTACTTAAAGCTTCCAGTGTGAATAAAGATTATAATTCCAGGATTCCTTTTTTCCTGTATAAAATACATTTTATTTGACACCTCATGCTGTAAGTATAAGAAGAGATACAGCATTGTAACCTAATTATTATCAGTTGCCTTATTTCTTCTTTAATCTTTAAGTTTTTAGTACAATTGAGCTTTTTTTGCCAAATTGTCATTAATTAAGTTAATTGCGTCTAATTGTTGAAGGTCAAAAATTAGTTATAATTTGTATTGTTTAATTTTGTGTAATTTAATTTTAATTTTAATGTGACACTCTACCTACAATGTCTTCCAATCTTATTAATAATTACTTCACAGTTCGTAGCACAGTTGTTAACTATAAATTAAGCGCAGCAAGGCAAGATACTACCTAAATAACACATGTGTGTTAACTTTAAAATAAGTATAGTTACCAGGTAAATGGTAGGCAAGTTACAATAAAAATAATCACCTACTATACCTGTTGCCAGAAATCGTCCATTGTTTGCCATGCACCTTAACTTTGGGAAGGACAGCACTGAAATTAAGACCGAAACAACAATACGCAGACATTTCCAGCCATCTGATGGAGTTTACCAGAATGGGCTCGTGTTATTATTTAATTTATACGAGTATTTTCATTTGGCTCAGCAACCAAGCAGCCAAAAAATTGAACTTCATTCATTTCCTAATTTAAATAACCTCTAACCCTCTCTTACCACTAGTAGCCACCTCTTGCCATCTCTAACCACCTCTAACCTCCTCTAACCTCCTCTAACCACCTCTAACCTCCTCTAACCTCCTCTAACCACCTCTAAATGCAGAGTGAATTTTATATTTTGTTGATAATCCTTGTTCTTTTAACATCCACATGAATGGAAGTGTGAGTGAGATTGTTCTATTAATTATTTATGCAAAATAAAACTTTTTAAATGGCAATGTAAGTTGGCTAGTATGGGAGTGTAGATGAATCATTTTGTTGGTCAGATAGTTGACTAAGTTTGAGGGTTTGTCTCGCGGAACCAACAAAACAAGAATAAATTATTATCAATTGTCCAGAATTTCGAAATGAACCGATAAAAGTGCTTTGGCAATCAGCTTCAATGTTAAAAATAAAATGTGTGTGAGTCTCTCACGCACTAGAAGTGAAACTTCTGTTCTAGACACAGTTGACTTCATGCATTGATCTCTTTGCATTTGTTGACCATTGTTATTATTTCAGGATTACGTAATTTTTATGCAGAATTTAATTGGAAAATAAAATAATTTCATAACATTTTAACGAATAATAAAGACAAAACATGAAAACAACATATATAGGTTATAATTTATACTCGCTTCGCTCGGCAACCCCCGAAAAGTCGTGGTAGTGGCCGCTGCGAGGCCGACGTGGTATGAGAAGGGAAGTAGTATAGTTATGGATTATGAGAAGGGAAGTAGTATAGTTATGGAATATGAGAAGGGAAGTTGTACAGTTATGGATTATGAGAAGGGAAGTAGTATAGTAGCTGATGTAGTGGGGGATAGGCGCAACTACTATCTACTTTCCTTTTCTCGCTGACAATCTAATATACCTACTCTCAAGTTCTGCCTTACAGGCTTTCCTCTTCTCGGACGAATATATCCCTTACTCTGTCTACAAAGTTAGTATTATGTCACTCTCAAGCTACCCCCTTTTCTCCCCGGCCTCATTCCTGTTCTAGAGGGGTATCTCCTAACGCACTCTACACTCAGTTAAGTATGTCACTCTCACTGAACTCGTTTGTTTACAAAACTTTTTTAATAATATAGATAGATACTATTATACTCCTANTAAACCGGTGGCTTTTGGAACGTGACCCTTGTACCACTCCCACCATTGTTCGATGTGGCTTCCGTCCACTCTTTAGTGGTTTTCATCAAGACCACTAATTGATAAGTTTGTACTTGATTTGATTCTTATCCAACATAAAAACTTTATTTAAGCTTTTTGATAATACAGCTTTTAAATGTAACCTTTAAGCTTAACAAACTTGCATCAGTGTGATATTTTCTCTGAGACAGAATTATTAACATAATTATTTTATCTACGATTGTTACGAAATATAAACATTGTATCTCTGTTTAGATGCGTTGAAAATGATTCTTTATGTACTTGTATTCATTGCGCATGCGTGTCTCATAATTCTGAAGAATTCCTCTTTTTTCAGCCCAATGGTGGTAGAAAAGAAGAATTCTTCACCTTAACGCACGATTAGCGAGTTTGTTTACATTGAACAAAACTAATTTGCTGTTTGTTCAATAAAAGTAACTATATTGATTTTTTTTTGAAAATCAATAAGTGATTTAAGTAATTATGACAAATATTAGGAGAATAATACGCCTCTCAAAATAATTAATTCGGCACAAAATACAACTAATGAATTAATGTCATCTTTATCGAAAGAGAAATGCGTACTTACATACAGAAAGTTTATTGTGTAGCGTCGCGAACGTATATAATATAATATAGAACAAGAAATCCTGCTAACTACTAGAAAGTCTAATAATTTATTAACTCAAAACCAACATAATCAATTAATGTCAAACAATTAATCAATGTCACAAAATATAAATACACTACAATTGCTTTTTTTCTGTATTTATTATTAAAAATCAAACAATCGTAGATAAGGTACGGTACGCAACTCATGCTAAAGATGCATTTTGCATTGCTCTTGCTCTGCCGTTGCATTGCTTTTGCTCGCATGCAAAATGCTACTTTACGCACTCGACGGTGTAATGTACTGTTNTGATAATACAGCTTTTAAATGTAACCTTTAAGCTTAACAAACTTGCATCAGTGTGATATTTTCTCTGAGACAGAATTATTAACATAATTATTTTATCTACGATTGTTACGAAATATAAACATTGTATCTCTGTTTAGATGCGTTGAAAATGATTCTTTATGTACTTGTATTCATTGCGCATGCGTGTCTCATAATTCTGAATAATTCCTCTTTTTTCAGCTCAATGGTGGTAGAAAAGAAGAATTCTTCACCTTAACGCACGATTAGCGAGTTTGTTTACATTGAACAAAACTAATTTGCTGTTTGTTCAATAAAAGTAACTGTTTATATTGTTTTGTTTTTTTTGAAAATCAATAAGTGATTTAAGTAATTATGACAAATATGAGGAGAATAATACGCCTCCCAAAATAATTAATTTGGCACAAAATACAACTAATGAATTAATGTCATCTTTATCGAAAGAGAAATACGTATGTACTTACATAAGGAAGTTACATAAGTTATGTACTGTATAACATACAGGAAGTTAATTGTTTTTTTTTTCTGAATTTATCATTAAAAACCCAACAATCATTGATAAGGTACAGTACGCAACTCATGCTAAAGATGCATTTTGCATTACTCTTGCTCTGCTCTTGCATTACTTTTGCTCGCATGCAAAATGCTACTTTCCGCACTCGACGGTGTAATGTACTGTCCCCTGGCAAACAAGCTAGAGATGATCAGATTGATGATATTTCGCAGACTAAGTTTTAAAACATTCTTTTCTTATCACCTTATCATAATAATTTTAAGATTCTACTTTCTAATATTATAAAAAATATAAAATCAAACCCTGACCCGTAAAGCTTAAGTCTCTTTCTCCATTCATAAATTTATGAATATCTCAATTTTATTAAATAAAGTTTTTAAATAAACTATATTGATTATAAAAATTAGATCGATGCGATTTCATTTTCGCAAACAATCAGCGAAATACCTCCGAAATTATTTTTAAAATTTCAAAGTTCAAAACTTAATATTTTCAAAAAAGTGGAATATATCAAAACGAAATTCCGCGGCAATTATTTGTCTTATAAAGAAGTGTATAATTGATGCAAATTACAGCATTGTAACACTGAAATTTTTGATGTTGTTGTTGAAATTGTTTCTGAATCAGAAAAATGGGTTACTGACATCGCATATTTATGATTTTCCGGGCGGCACAACTATATATGGGGGGTTCAGTATTAAAGTGGACCAAGTCCATCACACTTGTTTTTGAGTTACAGACACTTTTNGGCTGAGGTAGTGGGGGATAGGCGCAACTACTATCTACTTTCCTTTTCTCGCTGACAATCTAATATACCTACTCTCAAGTTCTGCCTTACAGGCTTTCCTCTTCTCGGACGAATATATCCCTTACTCTGTCTACAAAGTTAGTATTATGTCACTCTCAAGCTACCCCCTTTTCTCCCCGGCCTCATTCCTGTTCTAGAGGGGTATCTCCTAACGCACTCTACACTCAGTTAAGTATGTCACTCTCACTGAACTCGTTTGTTTACAAAACTTTTTTAATAATATAGATAGATACTATTATACTCCTATATAACAATTCTGTGTATTGAAGAATCATCTATCTCCGTGGTGCTATAATTAGCACTTATACCTGCTGACTGCTGAATTAGAGGTCGGTGGATCGAAGCAAGGTCCAATTTAAATATGTTTTACAAGTAAATCAACTGCCGACTGAAGATAGCAGTTTCTTTACCAATAAAAATATTTCACTTGGACGAGTCTAGAATCACAAACTTCGTTAATGCAATTTCGTTTTATCCAAGCTTAAAAAGTTTCACTTTAAAAACTTATTAAAAGGATTCATAATTCCCTCTAACGGTCACACAAGTAAATGACCAAAACTAATAATACAGTTAAATAGTTACGTGTTTTAATTACTGAAAGAAATACTGTATATGCATTATTGCATGTACAAACTGTCATATTTATCACTAGAATGGAACCCGGATTACCAATGATCCGTATATTTGACATCGGTCTTAATGACGCTCTAGATTTTTGATATTGGAATTAATGACGCTTTACTGTAATGGCAGGAGCAGAGTGGCAGTTGGTTCAATGGCGCCCTAATAGATGTTTAGTTAAAATTAAAATTGGCCATGTAGTTACTGACCATGCTCAACGCGAGTATGTTGATATCAGCTGATACATTGTGAGTCGCTGTATGGGTAGGATGTCTTGATGGGGTAATATTTATTAATTTTCTTTCCCTCTTTTCCCGATACATCATCCGATTTCTTTTTAATAGATTTTCTTCTCCCTTTCGAAGCTTTTCAATATCAGAGAGAAAGAAGAAGATTTGAAACTTATAACAACTCTATTTGAAAAGAGACGAAGGAAAAAAAAAATACGGTGAGAGGGAGAACATATTATCGAATTATCTCAGTTGAAGGTTGAAGAGAGGATTATTTGGGTGCGGAGGAGTGGGGGGAGTCTTTTTTATTTGGAACTCCCCCCTCCCCAGGTTCTTTGATGAGTCCGGGAGCGAAGTATTAGTGAAGAGCTTTATTTCCCGGGGGAGGGCTTTGCGGGGAGATTTGTCGCTAAGCTGGCGAGGGACTTAGACCCTGCGAGTCTGTAATGATAGCGGGCTTGCAAGCCCTCGAGAATTCCTTCTCATCACGGGCTTAGTGTAGACCACCAGAGACAACCNGGGGCCCCTCTGATACCGACGTCCTGGGCAAATGATCATTCTGCCCAAAAAGGTAAATCTGAATATCTAGTCTCTATCTTATCTCTATCTTCATGCATTTCAAAGGAAGCTAATGTGACTTGGTTTAGATTTGCTCTGAAACTTCAGAGCAAATTCAAATAGAAATTCTTCAGTGCTCATTGAAACTACTGCATTCTGTGGGTTTCCCGTGGTACTAACAATTATAACACTCTAACCCTATTCAAATATTCAGTATAAGCTTTCAGAATATATCTCTATCTCATTTTTTTTTCTCATATATAGAAGGATTGAATTTTGTACAGATTTTCAAACCTCNGGAGTCTTTTTTATTTGGAACTCCCCCCTCCCCAGGTTCTTTGATGAGTCCGGGAGCGAAGTATTAGTGAAGAGCTTTATTTCCCGGGGGAGGGCTTTGCGGGGAGATTTGTCGCTAAGCTGGCGAGGGACTTAGACCCTGCGAGTCTGTAATGATAGCGGGCTTGCAAGCCCTCGAGAATTCCTTCTCATCACGGGCTTAGTGTAGACCACCAGAGACAACCCCGAATAAGAACCGAAAAACCCCGCTCTTACACAACGGCCAACAGAGAAAACACAATAAAAGAAACCGGCAAAAAACGTAAAATTAGAAAAAAAGATGAAACACATCTTAATGAATCTAATATTACGCTTGGATGTGAAACCATAGTCATTCCACGTGATATTATTAAAGCCATAGTCATTCCACGTGATATTATTAATGCCATCGTCATTCCACGTGATATTATTAAAGCTGTCATTAATTAAGTTAATTGCGTCTAATTGTTGNATAATTTAAATGATCACTTGTAAATCGGTTTGTGCTTTAACAATGTTACTTTCTCATGTGCCAATTATCCACATCATCTCATAGATGAGGTGGGATTCTGATGTATTTACACATTTCGAGCACCCCGAGTCCAATAAATTGTTTTTAAGAAACAATATCTCTGTCTTCTGTGCACTGTCTCAGCAGACCCGTGGAGCCTTAACCACTAGGCTGACTATATGAATCATGCTAAATGTTCACCATATGTTGCCATGTTGTGATGGAAGATGTTCACTAGAATCACACCCTAATGTGAAATCAAGAAATTCATTTTAGCCTTAAATTTGAGTTTCTACTCATTAAAAACTCTGGAAAAATAATTAATATGATCTATATATATTTTTCGAAAATGGTTCAGACAATTATAATAAAATATTTGTAAAATGTTGACAATTTAAATACGAATCTGTAATCATATATTATGTCGGTTTCCCAGAAAAAAATTGGATCTCGAGAAAATACCTATAAAACGCAAAGGGTATGGGTTCGATACCCTACCGGGGAGAAGTTATTTTTTTTTATCAATTTCGATTAAATGTTAAATAATTATTAAATGTAACTTATGAAAACTCTAAGCAACTAATAAATGAAAAACACTAGAATATTGTAACTAAAAGTTCGGACAGAGTTTTTAAAATATTTACTTGTTATTTTTGTTTACGTATTTTATTAACGAATGAGAAGTTTGCTTCAAATGTTGCTAAGTGAGTTAGAGAGCAAGGGCTTGTGTTGCGCTAAGAGTCAACCAATCTGAATTAACTAAATGTTTAAAATGTGAAGCATCAAAGTTTGCTGACAAGTTGACGGACTTTGTTTGGGATCGTGTAAGGACTTAAATGGTTTTTAAGCGAAGTAAAGCCCGGGGTTGTTTTGATGAAACCGAAGTGCATGACGAAGTCCCCGAGTTCTCCCATTACCAAGCCATTGTCATATAGANCTTAGTCTAAGACTTACTTGGTATATTGACTTACTTAGTCTAAGACTTACTTGGTATATTGACTTACTTAGTCTAAGACTTACTTGGTATATTGACTTACTTAGTCTAAGACTTACTTGGTATATTGACTTACTTAGTCTAAGACTTACTTGGTATATTGACTTACTTAGTCTAAGACTTACTTGGTATATTGACTTACTTAGTCTAAGACTTACTTGGTATATTGACTTACTTAGTCTAAGACTTACTTGGTATATTGACTTACTTAGTCTAAGACTTACTTGGTATATTGACTTACTTAGTCTAAGACTTACTTGGTATATTGACTTACTTAGTCTAAGACTTACTTGGTATATTGACTTACTTAGTCTAAGACTTACTTGGTATATTGACTTACTTAGTCTAAGACTTACTTGGTATATTGACTTACTTAGTCTAAGACTTACTTGGTATATTGACTTACTTAGTCTAAGACTTACTTGGTATATTGACTTACTTAGTCTAAGACTTACTTGGTATATTGACTTACTTAGTCTAAGACTTACTTGGTATATTGACTTACTTAGTCTAAGACTTACTTGGTATATTGACTTACTTAGTCTAAGACTTACTTGGTATATTGACTTACTTAGTCTAAGACTTACTTGGTATATTGACTTACTTAGTCTAAGACTTACTTGGTATATTGACTTACTTAGTCTAAGACTTACTTGGTATATTGACTTACTTAGTCTAAGACTTACTTGGTATATTGACTTACTTAGTCTAAGACTTACTTGGTATATTGACTTACTTAGTCTAAGACTTACTTGGTATATTGACTTACTTAGTCTAAGACTTACTTGGTATATTGACTTACTTAGTCTAAGACTTACTTGGTATATTGACTTACTTAGTCTAAGACTTACTTGGTATATTGACTTACTTAGTCTAAGACTTACTTGGTATATTGACTTACTTAGTCTAAGACTTACTTGGTATATTGACTTACTTAGTCTAAGACTTACTTGGTATATTGACTTACTTAGTCTAAGACTTACTTGGTATATTGACTTACTTAGTCTAAGACTTACTTGGTATATTGACTTACTTAGTCTAAGACTTACTTGGTATATTGACTTACTTAGTCTAAGACTTACTTGGTATATTGACTTACTTAGTCTAAGACTTACTTGGTATATTGACTTACTTAGTCTAAGACTTACTTGGTATATTGACTTACTTAGTCTAAGACTTACTTGGTATATTGACTTACTTAGTCTAAGACTTACTTGGTATATTGACTTACTTAGTCTAAGACTTACTTGGTATATTGACTTACTTAGTCTAAGACTTACTTGGTATATTGACTTACTTAGTCTAAGACTTACTTGGTATATTGACTTACTTAGTCTAAGACTTACTTGGTATATTGACTTACTTAGTCTAAGACTTACTTGGTATATTGACTTACTTAGTCTAAGACTTACTTGGTATATTGACTTACTTAGTCTAAGACTTACTTGGTATATTGACTTACTTAGTCTAAGACTTACTTGGTATATTGACTTACTTAGTCTAAGACTTACTTGGTATATTGACTTACTTAGTCTAAGACTTACTTGGTATATTGACTTACTTAGTCTAAGACTTACTTGGTATATTGACTTACTTAGTCTAAGACTTACTTGGTATATTGACTTACTTAGTCTAAGACTTACTTGGTATATTGACTTACTTAGTCTAAGACTTACTTGGTATATTGACTTACTTAGTCTAAGACTTACTTGGTATATTGACTTACTTAGTCTTATACTTACTTGGTATTCCATGGTACTAACAATTATAACACTCTAACCCTATTCAAATATTCAGTATAAGCTTTCAGAATATATCTCTATCTCATTTTTTTTTCTCATATATAGAAGGATTGAATTTTGTACAGATTTTCAAACCTCTAGATTTCTAGATTAAAAACTGTGGGAGTCATGCTTCATTTTGGTTTTCACGTTAAAATCAATAACTGACATTGTCATGAAAATTGGGTTAATTTTATAAAATTGTTAATGACTTTGGTTCTACTCATTATGTTTTGATAAAATCAATCCTACAACATGCGCAACATGTTGGCACACAACTTAGCCAAAGAATAATTTAGTTTCTCCAGTTTTACACCTATAAAGTCGGACTGGTTGCGACAAACACGCACACATAATACATGCATATGCAATGCATATAATGTATACGAAAAGAATTGAATTCGGAATGCATGAAATGAAAAATTTTGCATTTCTAATGAATGTGCAGACAAAACTTTAATTTTATATAAACATATTTATTGATAAAAATTGATTACGTAATAAAGAATGCGTTGCTAAAAGAGATTACGACCAGATATTGTTAAAGTTGCCCCTACAAATTATAGCTAGTAAACATGTTGCTTGCGCCTCTCACTGCCTTGTTAAATTTCGGGGGTTGGTTAGCCCAGAAATGTTTCGCTTCGAACATGTTGTTTTGGGTGCCCTGGTGGTATTATTGTTCTAAATATACATTATAATAATTATATTGGTTGGAGTGTTTAATTTAGTTGCGGTGCATTGTGGGTGAAATAACCAGAGCTTGTAATTACCGGGGGGGGGGGGGGGTAGAAGCATTAATAATGTATTTCTTGGAACCTTCTGATTACATGAACGTAATGATGGTTGGTGTGGGTACCGCTAGAGTGCAGGACATGTCCACTTCAAGGCACCGGTAATTATTCCCAGGTCTATACCCTCACTATATTACTGTATTAGTTAATCAAACACTCAATTAATTTCATCATATTAATTAGCATGGGACCCAGTATATTAATAATTGGACCTGTAGATTTAATTAGAATGTTGATTAGGCTAGGTCCGACCCCCCCCCGGGTTCCTGTACCCCCTATATTGTGAAATTCTAATGACTATGTAAACCTGGTTTACATGTTAATTCGTCTACATACTATATTATTGTAATTACATCCACCATTTCGCCACGTATAACCCTCCCTTAATGTAAACTTAAATAATTCCAGCAGAGCGCAGTAGCGGTACCCAATCCGTCTGTACAACTAATATTCATATAATAGTAATATACCGATAAATTATTCCCTAACCTCGTATTTAACTCTCCAAAGTTTATAAGAATAATAAAAAAAAAATGTAATACGTTTTTATTAGCTTGCATTCTTGTTTGTTTGTTTGTTTGTTTGTCCAGTACAAATCTTGCAATCGATTTTTAACTAACTTCCCGAGTATCTAGACATTTAAAACTTTTAGAATAACTCAGAATACGATGACAATATGACAATGCAATATTTTAATACTTTTAGCCATCTTTCAGCAGAATTTAATTCGTTTCAGCAAATTTTGCTGTATGGAAAGTTAGTATGGAAAAATCCGCAAGTTATTTTATTTGTTTTGACGTGTCCCATATTTTGAATCCTCATTTTGACGGGTTTCAAATTTGTAATTTTTTATTAATAAGAGGTAGAAATTGCATGACATCGAAAAAGGAAAAGTAAACAAAGAAATGAATTAATTCGTGTGACAACCAGGTTTTCTTACACTTGTGTCCTAGGTATCGGTTTAATTTCTGCATCTCTACTTCTTTACTGTACACATTTCTCTTCTCTTACTGTCCCTACACGAGAGCATATCAATGGCATGGCTTAGATTCGGTGTTGGCGAGATCCGTTGTACAAAATTTGTCCTTGCCTATGATTAAACAAAAAAATTAAAAACGTGGTATATAAAAAGTTCATACTATCTGCAAGAGTAGTCCTGCACCGTCATAGAGTGGGCATAATAACGATGTTTTAATGATGATTTGACTGGTTTTTAGCTGGATATCTATCTGTGTTTGCCACTCGTAAGTCCCGTAGTTTGTTATCAGCTAAAATCTTGGTACAAAAGTCAGTCCTGACAAATATCAGCCTGGAACAAATATAAATTTGTGACGTCATTAACTCATTTTGTCTACAAAATAATGATAATGAATAAACTTTATAAAAAAAAAATAAATGCATATTGAAATCAACAACATCTGTTAGCTACTTTCGACAAAACATCCAAATAAACGCCGGTTGAGTTGTTTTGAAGATACATTGGATTCCTGCTGAATTACAGACAGACATGGGACTAAAGTATTTGTCTGAAACGGACTTTTGTTTTGGAATTTTAGAGTTCGGAGAAATAACAAAAATTTGGTTCTCCGCAATGATAACAATGTTTCCCTTATCTTCGGAAAGCTCGTTAACTATAACATAAGTGTTGGGACAAGTAGGTACATAATATTTTTTGGAAGTGAAAGTCAGTTAGTGAAGGACTCTCTGAATCTATCCAGACCCCGATTTGAGATATTTTGCACCCTGGACGCAAGGCAGATCTTATAGGCGTCCCTAATTTTTGGGAAAATTTCGATTTTCGCTTCCTTTGTCTCTTCTCCACAAGATTTTGGGGCCCCTCTGATACCGACGTCCTGGGCAAATGATCATTCTGCCCAAAAAGGTAAATCTGAATATCTAGTCTCTATCTTATCTCTATCTTCATGAGTATATCTTTATTTTCCTGCTATTTATTGGAGCCCCCAACTGTCCCACGTACAGCTCAACATTCGTGTTCACGTTTAAATGCGTGTGTGTGTGTGTGTAGTATTTAAGTGTATGTGCTCTAGACATTAACCATGGTAGATATAAAATATATCTACAATTTTGACGTAAGTTTGATCCCTTTATATAATTTTATATGTGGTTTATAGGTGGGCCACTTCAGGGATAAATTAAAACAACGTTCTTCAAAACTTTTGTTGTAGTAATAATATTTTCACTTATTCTAACAAGTTATACAGACAATTCAATGGTGTACCAATGGGAGGTAGACTTTCGGTCAATCTGAGTGGAATTTGCATTAATCATCTTTTAAAAACAGTTCTCCAAAAATCAAACATAAAACCTAAAACCTAAAGTTTTTAAAAAGTATATTGATGATTGTTTTTTAGTAATTCAAGAGAAGAAAATACAAACTTAACTTTAAGAACTAAATCATTTCCATAAAAAATATTAAATTTACGGTAGAAGTAGAAGCAGATAAACAGTTAGAATTCTTAGATATGACCATTATAAGATCGGATAATAACTCTATTCATAATAAATGGTTGGATAAAGTAATTAAAGGTAGCCGGTTTCTAAATTTTACCTCACATCACCCATATCAACAGAAAATAAATACGGAAACCTAATTCATAGAGGGATTAAATTAACTCATAAAAACTACATGCATGAAATAATAACCAAAATTTATGATAAATTATTGAGAATTTTCTACCCGAAGAATCTGATAAATAAATTATGGTTCAGTGCGATAAACCAGAATCCAGAAACAGTACAAAATAGACGACAATTAAATAAGAACACAAAATTTGCAGGTTTGACTTATATCAAAGGCTTGTAAGAGGGAGTGGCCAGAAGTTTCAATGAAAAATGAAATGGAATGTGATGTGGCAATTGGTCATAAACCTATAAACAAAATAGAGAATTCTTATTATTCAAAATTAAAAGACAAATTGGATATTGGAGAAAAAATGGGTATCATCTATGAAATCCCATGTTCATCTTGCCCCGCAATATACAATATATACATTGGAGAAACTCGTCAAACCTGGAGTAACAGAAGACTACAACATGGAGGCAATGTAAGAGCGAAGGACAACAGAACTGCACTGGCAGGCCACTCCTTTGAAATGGATCATCAGTTCAATTTCAATAATACTAAAATTCTTATGAATGAAGTCAATAATAAAACATTAGAAGCTCTGTATATCTCAAAAAACAGTAATAGTATTAACTATAAGAATGATTGCAGAGATTTAAACAAGTATTATGTGGGAGTATTTTAAGTAGGTCAGGATACTAAATGTAACACAGAAGGTAGTCTAATGAACCTGGATATTTCAAGGCAAGATGTTATCTGGTATCAATAATGTACATTATAATTTATATTCTTCACTGTGATAAAATGTAGGCATCAATAAAAGATTTGGTTTTATAGTCATTTTAATTGTTAATTTTGTAGTTGTTATTGTTATTAGTTTAGATTTATGATTGTTAGTGGCCATCATTACCAAATCATTACCAAATAGGTAATGATTTTGTGAACAAATGTTAATTTAGTATTCGACGATGTTTAATTTGTATTAGGACTATTCAGATTTTTCATTAGGTAAGAAAGCTTATTTTGTTTATTTTTTTAAAATCCATGTTCAGTATTGTTAAAATATTGGTTAAAAACCAAAGGTTGTCAATCCAATGTTTCTGTTGTAGGCTTGAGAATGACCCAAAGTGAGGGTTGAAATATAGCCAAGGATGGTTTGAAGAAGGTTGTTTTTAATTTATCCCTGAAGTGACCCACCTATAAACCACATATATATATATACTATTTATTGAACTGTGCAATGAATTTAACTACTACTTCCTTTTTATTGCAATGTTATAGATTTTTTTACAAGACAAAACTTTTGATTTTCAAATCTTTATAATTGAATTCTTGTACCACTTATATTTTTCATTATTTAGGTACATTAAAGAGAGGTAGCGTAGCCGTGCGGATTGAACCACGTCTGCTCGGCCATCACTGAATCTTTAGTGGAACGAGATGGGGTTCGATTCCTCGGCGTGACACTCTGATTTATATGGCTCACTATTAATCACATCATACTCGCTTCGGCGGTACAATGTACAAATGAATGATGAGTGAAGTGGCTGCAACTCTCTCCCGCGGGGCGTACAAAGGGCCTAAGTGATGGCCTAATTGCAAGGTTCGAACAAGTGGTTCGTCCTACCCGTTCTCGTAGCAAGTACTAGACTACTACTACTAGGTTCATTAAAAAATAAACTGATGTCGAAAAAAGTAAATTGTTGATGTTTAAACTTACTCGTGAATAACGTTCATTTTTTTTTTTTTGTTTTTTATGAACGATCTTCGTGTAGAAGAGTATGTGGGGGAATAAATACGTGTTAAGTTAAAACCACGTGTGTTTTCCTTATTTGAAATTTTGGGAATTTTTGATGGGGAGTTACGGTGTGGTGGAGTGACGGTGTATAGGATCGCATCCCTCACACGGAGGAGATGTTTAATGTAAGTGATTAGGGTAGGTAACAAGTTGGAACGCGGTTTGATGTTTTCTATACGGTTTTGATTCAGTCAGGTTAAGAAGGGATTAGGAGGGGGGTACGTGTTTTCGGGTGGGCGGAGATGTTTGCGTTATTAAGTATTTTTTTTTTCTGTTGAGATGGCGCTGTTATAGAGGCGCAAGCTAATTTGCTAATACTCGGGGTAGAGGTGGTTTGAGGTGGTTAGAGGTGGTTTGAAGCGTTCAAAAGCCTTACCTCGCAATCTTCCAAGGGGATTAACGTCGGGCTAATGCTCGCCGAGAGAAGCGACGCGGTGCCAAATTAGTGGCTTTGGCCGTGCGGTAAAGCCGTGGGCTCCGGGCGAGGGCTCGGTAATTGGGCGCTAATTACGGGGGGCGCTAAGAACCGAGAGAGGGCGCACAGGGGAAGCCTTTCCGAGGCGTCTCAATTACCTCCTGCCGGGGAGACTCGGGCTAACGAGCCCTCTCATACCGCTCCCGGGAGCGGAATTAGACCGGCAGATATTAATACCTCGGCCCCACATCTCTTGAAAACTTCACCGCAGTGTTTCTACTGAAATACGCCCTGTAGAAACAGACAGCGACACCGCCCAATTAAATACACACACTAGCACACGCTCTTCTACTCATCTTCATCACCGCAGCCTAATCGATCTGATCCACAGGCTCCTCGTCACTCACGACAATCGATATATTAATCGATCTGATCCTCAAACTCCTCATCAATCTCAAAGCTCGATAAATTGATCGATTTCATCCTCAAATTCCTCGTCTCTCACAACACTCTATACATTGATCGATCTGATCCTCAAATTCCTCGAAAAACTTTTTTGGAACCGTGTGTGATGAGATCTCAAAAGATTAAATTGTTGGAAGCTTTAATGTATCATTTATCCGTCATTTAGCAAACGCTCATTCTTCTTTAAAATCCGCTTCTAAGATTTTGGTGAAAAATGTATGATATGTAAAGTTAGTTAATGTGGCCTAGAATTAAATTTAAACCTTCCGCGCATGAGGCTTCCTCTCGCGCTTAAGTGTACAACCTATTAGTTTAGTGGCACATAATCCTTCAATGCTCGAATCTGCAGGATATAAGAACATTCACTGGAATGTAAGAGTTCTCCCTTAAAATTACTTCTCGTAAAAATCTTAGGAAAATGCAGGATTTTATTAAAAACAGCAGGATACATTTGGTTAATAGAGGAATTTTTATTCGAAAGTTTTGGTAAGAATATTTTAAATCACTAAATTTGAAGTTATGAGTGCCCATGGTTTCAACGTCGATATTTTGAAAATCTCAATATACTTATATCACCTACTACATACTGTAACCATTCTTCCACTGATACGATGCGAGGAAGCGACGAGCCTAATGTAATTAGCAGAATATCCTAATTTCGCATCGTTCAACACAACATTCATTTATTTCAGGTCAGGGCTCTTATTTGCATACTTGTTTGCTAACTTATTTACTCTTTGCACAAAAACTCTGGCAGAGTCTTTCTTCCTTCACTATTTAGTCCAGTGCAATTAGACATTGCACTTCGGAAAAATTAGGGGAAAGCTGAATTTCGGCATGAACCTTGATATTGCGGTTCTAAACAAAATGTCAAAAGTCCCCATTGATCCGAGTGCCGCTAAAAGAACTACGCGGGGTCAAAGGTCATCAAAATCGGTTTTTTTTTGTGAATATCTCATTAACGGTCACGTTTACAGAAAAAATACAAGTCATCAAATTTGTAGCTTAGAACATTGCCTACAAAGAAATATTTCTTGACTTTTATTCGTAGGTGTAATTGATTTGGAGATAACCTCAATTTACCTTCTTATTTATCATGCTATGAGTCATGCAATTATGACAGCAGTTCGTCCAAAATTATTTATTTCACAATATCTACACCATTGACGGCCATAACACTGTCCATATAATAGGTATAATTCAAATTATAACACCTGCTAGTGCAATTGTGGCGGAAAAACCAATAGCACGTTCCAGCACCATCATCAGTGTAAAGGATATCGCGTCAAAAGCTAAAGTTCCGATTCGAGTTTATGAAAATAAAGATGTTGCAGGATTCATTAAAATTGTAGCAGACAATATTTTTATCGAAGATACAACGACTGTGTCTATGCTTCGAAAAATTGAAGTTTTATGGATGTATGGAAAATGGAGTGGTATGTCAGAACTGCCTGGTTGGAACGGATACATACGTAAAAAAACGATCTTTGCACTTTACCGCTAAAGTGGTGTGGAAAGGAGTGCACGTTTTATGATAAATAAGAGGTAAATTGAGGTTATCTCTAAAACCGTTACACCCACGGATAAAAGTCATGAAATCTTTTTTGTAGGAAATGTTCTAAGCTACAAATTTGATGACTTGTATTTTTTCTGTAAACGTGACCGTTAATGAGATATTCACAAAAAACCGATTTTGATGATGTTTGACCCCGCGTAGTTCTTTTAGCGGCACTCGGATTCATGGGGACTTTTGAAATTTTATTTAGAACCACAATATCAAGGTTCATTCCAAAATTCAGCTTTCCCCTAATTTTTCCGAAGTTGAGCCCTTTTTTGTCTAATTGCACTGGACTAATTTCTATCCATTCATCTCGATCCAAGACTTTTCGGTGCCAATTGTACTTTGACTTTCTGAGCTCTGACTTCTGCGGAGCCCCAAGGCTTATCAGACCTCTTTTGGACATTGTTAATCCATCATTTCATAAACCGTTCCTTGAGTCGTCTTCCCTGAGGTCTTTATGGAAGATCCATTTTGCCCCCTATTTTTTTCATCCGTTCTCTCTAGGTAGCTTTTTCCCAGCCATTCTTCAGTATAGCCTTGATTCAGCAATTGAGACGATACTGGTCCTCATAGAGCAAGTAGGGTTTCTTATTGGTGAAGATTCACCAGTCTCCTTACGATTGTACTTACTTACTCTTTGCTTTGTCCCATCCTCTTCAACCATTTGGTGTAGAGAATGACCGAAAGGATTTCCTAGCCTGTCCATCCTCTCTCGGTCAGGATGGATGAGATGTAATCCATGCGTAATTCTTCTCTTTCCCTGGGTCTTCTTCCATCACATCTTGGTCTTGCTTCATGGACTTTTTGTGGGCATCCTTTGGTTTTCCATTTTTTTGCACGTGCCAAACCACGAGTGTTTTAACTGGGCTTCACTGGGCGCAGGATAGGTGTTCGTGTTTTACCTGCCTAGAATTGTAACGGGCCGTAAAGTCTGCGGAGAATCTTCTGCTCCTAGTTATTTATAGTATGATCATATTTTACCGTCAATACCCTTATTTCGCAGCCGTACAAAACCACTAGCCTAATCATGGTTTTTTTGTGTCTTGTTAGCTTTCGTGGTCTGTAGGCGTGCGATATAGGCCGAAATAGAATCTACAGGATGTAATCATTAGTATAAAAAAAGTCTTAAAATTTTCTGGAGTTCGTACCATCTCCGGATGTATCGGCATTGGACTTACCAAACCACTCCACCCGTAATTACCAAATTGATCCTTATAATTTATCTAATTTTTATATTGTGTTATGGTTTGCGGTAGTGTCGGGTAAATTTTTAACTTGAGTGGTCGCCAGATCCTCTGTTTCCAGAGAAGATAACCCTCTCCCCGGAGAACCTCCCTCTCCCTGGAGGAACCTCCCTCTCCCTGGAGGAACCTCCCTCTCCCTGTAGGAGTGAGAGAGAGATGTGGTTATATAGTTTGAGGAAGGTCTAACTTAGTACTTAGCTCCCTTGTCTTGGCTCAACTTTCCAAGCTCCTAAACTTTCATCCCCTTACCACCCCCCTTGAAACTTTGCGGGGGGTCTATTTATTGCCCATTTAGCTCTACATATTCTCTCAGATTTTGTCCCTCCCCCCGCCCTCCCTGCTTCCCACTTAAACAAACGACTTTGGCCCCGCTCTTTTTGATTTATTAATATTTAACTTTACCAAACTAATATATTTTAGAACTGAGAGGGGGGGGGGGGTCTCCCTTAAACCTGAAAAGCTTTTAAAAACCCTCTGTTTTCCAGCCCCTCCCGAGGTTTAAAAAGACAAATTTTCCTGAAAAACTCCGTAAACCCCC
>KZ652560.1:73308-83483 GCA_001010745.2 Gerris buenoi | reverse complement strand
TATACATATATGTATGAATGTAATAATTTCATATAAAGCAATACTTCTACATTTTAATTTTAAATTAACTGTCTTTGGTCATTAAAAAAACATGTTATAACTTCATATGAAAACTCCTTATTTTTGTTTTGTTTACGTTACATTATGTCTGCGCGTATTTTTATCTGCCTCCACTGTGGCCATCACCTGCTTTCCTGAAGCTGACATATCATTAGCCTGTTTTCGGAGCCTGAACCTGATTCGGAACCCGCGTGCACGCTGGACGTACTCATAGTGAAGAGATCTGAAGAAGGTTCGCTTTGCGTCCCCCCGTCGCTTTAAGCAACCTCGCGCATTATAATGAGGCGAGTTTTGCATGACAATGTCGACTCGACACAAAGCCACTGTTGACACCGTTTACACAATATCAACAAGTCATCTCGTCCCCTACTTCAGCTTCTTTTTTCTCTAAAATCTAAAACCCAGATATGTAAATTCTCCCTTTTTTTTCATCTTATAAATCTTTCGGAGAGGGGAAAAAAGAATAAAATAGAAATAAATAGGCCAATAAGCGAGGGGGGAGAGATAATGAGACGGAACCGAAACTGTTGCTTTTCTGCGCACAGATTTTCACTTTGTAGACTCTGCGCAGACATTATTCTAAAATCAATATGAAAATATAACCACGATGGTCTTACTATATGGAAACTCCATGTTTACAAAGTATGGGATGTTCACTTATTTAGACGTAAAAAACCTCTTATCTCAACGCTCAACGTCTTTTTTTGAATTTTGTTGGTAGAAATTAATTTAGAAGGCCCTGGCATGGAATTTAAGCCCTGAATTTAGGGTAAGCTGCCCCTGGGCAAAACCTTTTGTAGCCCCCCCCCCATGAAGGTCTGAGATGTTTGTGTTTACTAAATAGTAATTTCGCGTAACCCCAAGGTGCCCACCTTGGGTATCAGCCCACCTGATACCGTATCATATATTACTGTTGTAAAAATGACGTATTAGGTATTAATCTGAAAGAGTGTGTACTGTTCATAAAAAATCAGTAGACCTATATTTCTTTTTTAAACAATATTAATTTCAATATTAACTACGTTTTCAGTGCAAAGTGCAAACATACATGAACACGTATGTCTGTAGGAATTAACATCGAGATTCTCACTTAAGTTAGTATCAACAATTTAATTGTTTTACATTAATAATATCTGAAAGATGTATTGTATTCACTCTTTTCAAACATGATATTCCATTGAAAAACAAACAAAATTACAACACATGTATTTTAATAGATGAAGCACACAATATGTCTTGTAAAACAGGAAGAAGAAATGGTTAGCTTGTGTTTAATAACACCAATTACTTTCCACTTAGTGGCAGATATTACCAACAATGAGCGAGACTAAACAATCATATGTAAAACAACTAGTTCATTTTATATTAAGCGCTTAGAAAATATCAGATAATTGAGGGAAAAGTAAAATAACTAAGAAATAAGTTGTCAATTAGTGTGGCACATAGCTTCCTCGCGTACTATCGCTTGAATAAAATATGTTTTGCTTTTTCAACCCATAATCGTCTAATTAATATAATTTTCGCCTTTTTGCTTCCGAGCTTATCGAGGATAACGGAAGCTATGTGATCGTCCTGAAGAACGCCACATTTCTAGGTCTCCAATTTCAAAAATTCCAAGAGAGAAATTCGTTTCAGACATCAGGGAACATTTTTTATTTCGTGTCTGTTTGTCTGTTGGTATGTCTGTTGTTTTTGTGAACCAACATATCAGGAAAACTACTCGTTTGATTATATTTAAATTTGAGAGGTATAGGTCATAATTAGCTCATTGTTGGTCCCATAAAAGTTTCAACCTTATGCTTTCATAATTCGTTTCTCTTGCACATGCGCACAAATATACATTTATTGACACCTAGGTCTTTATAAGCACTCTTGTGATTTTTTTGAAATTTGGATGGTTTGTTGAAAAAAAGTTTCCCGTAGATTGTTCTAGATTAATCTCAACCGTCTGCGCTCTTTAAATTTTGCTAAATTGATACTTTAATACATGTAAAGAATCCAAACAATTTTGACAGATTTGAAAAACAAGGGAAAAATACAGAACGCAAGGAAGCTATGTGCCACACTAATTGACAGAGTATTTTTAAATATGTCAAAATTGTTTTTGTTTTTTTGGTCATGAATAAATGTTGAATATGCTATATTTTATGAATATAATACGTTTCAATATGCTTAAATTAATATGGGACTATCTTGGGAAAAAAAATCGACAAAATATCTAAATTGATTAAAAATCAGATGAGTCCTTTCAATGATAAGGGAGATAATAAAATACAATCAATCATGAATCAATCATGAATCAATCATGAATCAATCATGAATCAATCATGAATCAATCATGAATCAATCATGAATCAATCATGAATCAACCATGAATCAATCATGAATCAATGGGCGAAAAAGGTGGAGAAGGTCCTCGCTTGTTGTTGTTGCTTCAAATGGTTCCATAAGTGTAAAGTTAAGCGATACTAATGGTTGTACTAACTATTAATCGATTTTTTGCGTCGTCACATTTATATTTATTTAATATTAAATGTGTTCATAAGAGTAAAATTATTAATTAAGTCGTAATTAACCCTAATTAAAAACCTTCCATCTAATTTTAATTGAAATCGGATCAGTTTTTAAAATACAATGATTCCAAATAACATTGAGTGACGGACAATCACAAGATCAATATGTTCTCTGATATCTGTTACGGATTTCTGTTTTGGATATTTTGAAAAAAATTCGTTTTTCTGAGCGAAAACAATACTTTCGTTGACTTCGATAAATTTGCAATACAATTTATTTAAAAACACACTTCAATGATTAAATTTTAATAATTCGCTGGGATATGGGAAATATAGAGAGTTTATAATTTATTTTAAAATTGGTACCATGCAAACATGTTACGATAACTTTTAAAGCATATAAAAATGTGCAGCTAACATTTAAAAAAAGAAGAAAAACGGCAGTTTTAAATGTTCAAAATTAAATTATTAAATTCGATGGGAGATGGAGTAGTAAAAATCAAACCAGCCAGAGTGGGAATCGAACCAGGGATTTTTTGCGATTTTAAATTATGTATAAATAGTTCATAAGTTTATGTCTGGTTCATTTAAAAAATGAATTACTTTATTGACCACCTATAATAGTTAATACATTTTTAGCTTCAAGAATAGGCATGAGAACGTGTCAGTGAAGGCTGTAAATATGGTCAATGTTAGCGTAATTCATTAAATAGGAATTCATTGACCCCGCAGAATACAATGTTATAAACAGTGTTATTCGACAAGTAAAGGGCCCATGTAGGGTAGTGCAGGGATTCGGAGCTACCCCCTCCCTTCACACCTGGGTGGGGGGAGGGGTCGGTAACTATGGCAACACCCCCCCTCCTCAGTGCGGGTGAAGCCCCCTCCCCTCGCCTCCGCCTTGAGAGGGGTCCTGGAAAATTTGGGACATTTTCTACACTACTGAATACATTTGCTTGTAGAAACCCCCTCCCACTCTTTTCCTACATCCTCTTGAAGCAAAACTTGAAGTAGACTCGAAGAAAAGGAGGGAGGGGGGTTTTCTTCAAGGTCATCAGACAAAATTCTCAAGGCCGTGCCCCCTCCCTCTCCAGACATGCTTATATCTTTGACAGATTTGGAAAAAACGAGGGAAAATTGAAATAAATTGGATAATAATAAGTTTTAAAAGCATAAAATCATTAATGTTTACGGAATAGGAAGCAATGAAGCTATGTGCCACACTAATTGACTGAGTATTTTTATATCTGTCAAGATTTTTGNCCCCATCCTACTTATATGTGTAAAGTTGTTTTTTTTTCTTGTCCCCTTTTACATTCATATGTTTAGATTGTTAAACCAATATGTCGGTTTCTTTTTCTCTTTCTCCCTTGAACCGGGTTGTAAGTGGGTTTGTGTGAGTCGTGTCGGTATGTAAATGTGTGATGGTGTTAGTGAATGGTGTTAATATATGAGTTGTAACCAAATCTAGACTTGAGACGACCTTGAGAAAAAACCCGTATTTTTTTGTTAACAAATTTTATTCAAGTTTATTGTCACTTTTTTTTAACGATCATGAATTTATTTCACATTGGGAACATCTTTATATTGTGATGCAATTGCTGGTGAGAATCCATAAAGTAATATATAAGGGATTATTCTTAATATGTATTCCTTATTCCTATTTGTGGTGAATTTGTTCTCGAAGCATGTAAGCCCACACTTTTCGTTCCTAACTCTATGTACAACTTCAAGGCATGCATTTCTTTAGAGTTTAGAGGTATCGTCATTATGATTCTAATGCATTACTTGACAATATTTGTTGATGAGTTTGTCAGTTTTACAAATCTCTTCCTCATTTCATCGTTAATATTATTTTTACTACGTTTTTATTAACTTGGTTTCTTGTTTGTTTGNCCCTTATGCCGAGGGTGTGTTTTTGGTCTAGCGCACGGACCGTTTAAGCTAAATAGGCTACATTTATAACACTGGCCCAACTTTTTTACGGATAAAATATACAGAAGTTAATTAAAAAAATTAATTATTTTATTACACATTTACTTTGAAATTTATTAAGATTAAGTCGAGTCAAACGATTGACTTTACCGTTTAAAAGAGATATTAAAGAAAAAGTAAGTTTTTGTATGTGTACCAAATTTCAACTAACTTGGCCATCTTTTACTCAAGTCATCAGTTGATTTCGTGACGGTGATTTTGGTCTTTCTTTTGGATCCACTCCCGGGCTCCAGAACGTGTCATAAGGAACTTCGTTCCAAAAAGGTAATTTATCTTGTCGTTTTTACCGATAATAAACATTGTGACCCCCCGGGGGATCGAACCTTTGAGGTCGAAAAAAANATAAATATTGACTACAAATGCCGATTCAAATAGGCGAGCGCAGCGAGCCATATATAAATACTGCCGATGCCGATTATATATAAGCCTTGCATTAATTGTATTACATATTGATAACGTACTAATACTGTTTTTATACAGCTACTTGTAGTAAATATTTTCTACATGCTGAATCAACAGGCGAGCTAGCGAGCCTGCGAGAATATTATTAAATAAAGATAATAGACACAATAATTTGAATGCTTTCTTCAGGTTGAATAAGAATGCCAGGTTTTCGCTGAAATATTATCCTGATATCATTATTGAGAACATATTAAGGCATTACGGTTGATATAAAAACACATTTCTACGCGAGTTCTTTATGCACCGCATCACTAGTATTTACAATCTTCATTTTGACAGGTTTCAAATTTATGATTTTATAAATAAGAGATAAAAATTAAATGACAGGAAAACAGGAAATATATCGATTATGTTATTTCAAATATATCGATGACAAGGTTTAAGTAAATTTAAAACGTAGTATATAAAAAGTCTTTTTATCTTGCAATTTTTCTATTTTATGTTGTTTTTCAACCGAGATGATTTTACAGATCAAATCTCATTGAAGTAGTGAGTTGTAAAATCACGATGAATGTTCGGAGAATGTTCACTTAAACTTGAGATGTTCGCATTCCGCTTGTTTACGGTTATTTTCATTTTGGAAACGTAGTTCCGTACAATATACTGACTGCGGTAATGATTGTTTTAAAAGAGGTTATCACTGACAGATCCTGGGAAATCTCGTGCCGAAGCTTCTTATTTGTTGTACGCTGCAGATTTTCCCCTCCCTCGAGAGTACTTAGCAAATATTTATCTCAATATTTCAACCAATTATCCTTTTCAATTTGTCTCTGATAAGTTGGATGAAGGGGGGTGGGTTGCCGATCAGCGGCAGGCAGAGCGGGGGCAGACAGAGCGGGGGCAGAGCGGGGGCAGGATCTCAAGACCCCTCCGTCCTGTAAGGTAAACAGCTCGAAACAACAATGGTACAAATATACCTTAATTACCACCCTCGTCTCTCCCGGAGAAGATTCGAACCCTAAACCACCTCTATTGTCTTCCCAAACACGCTATTCATTAGAGAAATATTCTACGTCTTCCTTACCTGTCCCCTGCAATCCCTCACCTCCTTCCCGAGAATTAATAATATTTACTCACCTATTTAATCGACTTTTATCTTTTTTATTCAAATCAACCCTTTTTTTTAAATATCATTTACAGACATTATCGAATATAAAATATTGTTCTTTTTCAACCCCCCGTCTCTCGGATCCTATTCAACCCCCCCTGCCGTTATAAAGGGGTTGTTTAGAGGCTTCAAACCGTGCCGAAGACATCGGTACAGAAGTGAAGTAACCGAAGGCAGGATTAGATTGACATCGTGAACAGAACTAGGGGTGAGTGTCGACTAGTCAAGGGGTTGTTTCCACCCCTTCACATGCGTACTTACACTTACCCATTCACGTGTCTTTAACACCAATACATATACAACTGAATTTAAATATTTGCTTTAATTATATTGTCTGCTTTACTTCTTCTTACAAAAGAGGGTTTCTTCTAAAGTTATAGTCTTCACTCTAGAATTTAATTTAGTGCGTATTAGACTTCAACTATATATTTTCGGATGAAGACCAGTGACTCGAGGGAAGCGAATTCCGTCTTTTTCCTTTTCTACCAGAAGTGAATGAGCCCTCTGTAAAACCAAGAAATATTTTATTTTCTTATAACGTAGTAAATACTGTGAAAGTAATATGAAGTCCCAAAAATTCGATTTTGTTAGATTTACATGTTTTTGAAGTTCCCTTGATCCAAAAAAGTGCTTTTTAAAAAAATATTCAGTAGTCTAGTCAGACTACACGCGTCTGACCACAGAAACTAATGGATCGATTTCGTTGAAATTTAGCTTCGTGTACAAAAATAATTATATTCCGTGGGAAATCGAGAAATTAAATTTTAGTTCTACATTAAGAGGCACTGCACCCCAAAACGCTCACCTATTTAGTAATTTGTCAAGTCTATACAAGTCAATTAAGCATACAATTAATGTTTATTTTATTTGCTGGAAGTAATTTTTTTTCAATTACACAAAAAGTTACAAAATAAATAACGGGCCTCTATATGTCCAGTATAGTGCTATGAGCTTTTGGCTATGACCAACTAATAGCCCTGTCAATAAAGGCCAAAGACAGGCTGCTTTTGCAACTAATTAGGGGAAATCTGGATTTTTCCCTGATAATAGAGCATGAAAAGAAGAGGTACATTTTGTCAAAAGTCCCCACTCCTCCCCCTTGTGCTTTCCCCTTATCTCTTCCTTAAAGTTTAAAATGATTTTAACTTATTTTTCCCGTTTTTAGTGTTTTCTTATCATGGTCTATTATCAGGAAAAAATCCAGTCTCTTAATTAGTTGCGTATAAAATCCTTTATTGACTGGGCTATAAGCTACACTGAAGAATAATTTCTTTTGTTATTAACGATAACTAATCACGAATTGAGCATTCAATTCTTCCACAAGTCTAGGAGTTGACATTTTCACAACAATAGACCTAGACCGAGAAATAACGCTTATAATAATTATAAATGCCCCAATTAGTACCTGTTCCTAGTACAGTCAATTAGAAATTCATTTTAAATTTTTTGGTATTATTCATACTACGGAAGGTTTACATTTTCAATTAAATCAAATTATAATTACTATTATCAACGGGAGACAGACAGAGAATAGTTATTTACGCAACAAGGGAGAAAAGTATGTTTTCCTGCTCGAGGTTAGGTTTTCTCCTGAGGCACCGCCGAAGGAGAAAACTTTATTAGCTTTAGATAATCCCGAGAGCAGAAATACTTCGATCCATGTTGCGTATTAAATTTTCTCTACGACTAGTGCACCATGGGTAATAGCTATTAAGTTTGTAGGTATAAAAGTTTTACCTACAAATTCACGCAATTTAAACACCTTAAACTGATATTTAGTTACTTGATTTATTAAAATAACAATTTTTATACTAAATATATACGTTTTTAATTTAATGACTTTGTATGATAAACTAAAGTAACCTTCCCGAAAAATTAGTAAACAAAACAGCTAAAAAAAAACATTACTACCAACATACTTAAAATTTACCTTAAAAAATACCTTATAAGTCGGTATTATTGTTTTTTCACTCCCAAGGGAGGGAAGTAAAACTCCCCTCCCTATTATTAGCAATGTAAAGTCCACTTACAATGCAAGTCGTAGATAAAAACAGTATCATTATAACAGAGGAAATTATTCTTCAATGTAACTTAGTTGGTCAGAGCACTATACTGGAAATATAGAGGCCCGTGGTTCGAGTCCCGGCGCTGGAGTCTATTTTTCTCTGTCTATCTCCCGTTGTTAATAATAATAATAATTTAATTTAAATTAAAATTTAAACTTTCCGTTGGATGAATTCTATCAACAACTTTTTAAAAAATAATATATAAGTAATGATAAGTTGAAGTTAAGTCAAGAAATGAGTTTATGTAATGAGCCGCAGATTTTTCAGCCGCAACTGAGAAAGGTAAACAACGATGCAAACATTTAATTTCAGTGTGCAAGGACTCCTTCCATGGATTTATACGTGTGTGTGTTGTTGATTCCATTGAACGAGACACTAAATCGTGGCACTAAACTGAAAAATTTGTGAATCGTTATTAATCATTGATAGTTTTTTTTCTAGTTGTGTTTACGGTTCCTTGTTGATTCCAACCCTTATGCCGAGGGTGAGTTTTTGGTAAAGAGGGTTTCTTCTAAAGTTATAGTCTTCACTCTAGAATTTAATTTAGTGCGTATTAGACTTCAACTATATATTTTCGGATGAAGACCAGTGACTCGAGGGAAGCGAATTCCGTCTTTTTCCTTTTCTACCAGAAGTGAATGAGCCCTCTGTAAAACCAAGAAATATTTTATTTTCTTATAACGTAGTAAATACTGTGAAAGTAATATGAAGTCCCAAAAATTCGATTTTGTTAGATTTACATGTTTTTGAAGTTCCCTTGATCCAAAAAAGTGCTTTTTAAAAAAATATTCAGTAGTCTAGTCAGACTACACGCGTCTGACCACAGAAACTAATGGATCGATTTCGTTGAAATTTAGCTTCGTGTACAAAAATAATTATATTCCGTGGGAAATCGAGAAATTAAATTTTAGTTCTACATTAAGAGGCACTGCACCCCAAAACGCTCACCTATTTAGTAATTTGTCAAGTCTATACAAGTCAATTAAGCATACAATTAATGTTTATTTTATTTGCTGGAAGTAATTTTTTTTCAATTACACAAAAAGTTACAAAATAAATAACGGGCCTCTATATGTCCAGTATAGTGCTATGACCTTTTGGCTATGGCCAACTAATAGCCCTGTCAATAAAGGCCAAAGACAGGCTGCTTTTGCAACTAATTAGGGGAAATCTGGATTTTTCCCTGATAATAGACCATGAAAAGAAGAGGTACATTTTGTCAAAAGTCCCCACTCCTCCCCCTTGTGCTTTCCCCTTATCTCTTCCTTAAAGTTTAAAATGATTTTAACTTATTTTTCCCTTTTTTAGTGTTTTCTTATCATGGTCTATTATAAGGAAAAAATCCAGTCTCTTAATTAGTTGCGTATAAAATCCTTTATTGACTGGGCTAGAAGCTACACTGAAGAATAATTTCTTTTGTTATTAACGATAACTAATCACGAATTGAGCATTCAATTCTTCCACAAGTCTAGGAGTTGACATTTTCACAACAATAGACCTAGACCGAGAAATAACGCTTATAATAATTATAAATGCCCCAATTAGTACCTGTTCCTAGTACAGTCAATTAGAAATTCATTTTTAAGTTTTTGGTATTATTCATACTAAGGAAGGTTTACATTTTCAATTAAATCAAATTATAATTACTATTATCAACGGGAGACAGACAGAGAATAGTTATTTACGCAACAAGGGAGAAAAGTATGTTTTCCTGCTCGAGGTTAGGTTTTCTCCTGAGGCACCGCCGAAGGAGAAAACTTTATTAGCTTTAGATAATCCCGAGAGCAGAAATACTTCGATCCATGTTGCGTATTAAATTTTCTCTACGACTAGTGCACCATGGGTAATAGCTATTAAGTTTGTAGGTATAAAAGTTTTACCTACAAATTCACGCAATTTAAACACTTTAAACTGATATTTAGTTACTTTATTTATTAAAATAACAATTTTTATACTAAATATATACGTTTT
>KZ652560.1:3307-22030 GCA_001010745.2 Gerris buenoi | reverse complement strand
CTCTATGTTCGCATACCTGTACCTTTTTTACTTTTATTACCTAAAGAAAATTTTCTCCCGAAATTTCAAGGGATTATCCGTTTTGAGTGTCTTTGAGTGGTTTTTAGCTGGATGTCCGTCTGTCTTTCTGTGGTTAGAGGAGCTTAGAGTAGTTAAAGGTGGTTAGAGGTAGTTAGAGGTGGTTAGAGTAAAAGTTTCAAATGTCCAGCTACTCGGGAAGTTAGTTAAGAATTGATTGCAAGATTTGTACTGGACAAACAAACAAAGAAGAAAACAAGCTAATAAAAACGCAGTTAAACACTGCAACTTTTTGACCCGACCATAGGAAAAATATGCAGTTGTTAAAAATTAAAAAGTGAAGAGCCAATAAGTAAGGCTCGAAAGCTTGTATTTGTAGTATTTTATTATATTAATATACCAAACCCTTATAATTATATAATTTTTAGATAAAAAGTAACTCGCTACAAAATGAATACTATTATCCAAGAACAAGGTCATTTCCATAAACATTAACAATTACAATAATAAAGCAACTATTGAACAACAACTTTCTATTTGATTTAAGTAAATAAGATTTAAATATAGTTGAGGGTTTTAATCTCTCTTTTATATTTATAGCAGCTGGTTTCAAAATCAGCTGTTTTAAACATTAAAATATTTTGAAAAATTAACACACAGACAGACTGATTTTAGTCAAGTTGATGTGAGACTGGCTCCTCAACTATTACCTCTTATATGAATGAAATTATTAGGTTAAAAAAANAATTATTCTTGTGGTCAGACAATACACTGATTATTTCTTAGATGTGCGTTATTATTTACTCAGTACCTAATAACACCATAATGTTATCAAAATACCACAAAATCTCCGTCAACACTACTAATGAATCCCTAAGTGCTGCAAAAGCGTTTTTAAATTTGTTCAGTAGAGATTTCAGGTTTGTTAATTGAACTTACTTATTTGAAAAGAACTATAGTATTTAACTTAAGTATCGACTTTTCGAAATCATACATTTACTTCTTCTAAGTGTAGAATCGAGTTTGATTCTTTTCTTTATTTAAATCGAAGATAATTGAAGTGGTTTTTTCTATAGCTTGAAACTAAATTATTTGTAAACCGGTCTCTTTCTCTCTATTGTCAACAGTTTAGTTTAACCACTAATTTACTTCAGACACCACAAAGTGGTTGAAACCACATTAGCCACTGTGGTTATTCCGCACAGCAGACTTATCTTGTTTTCTCTTTTCCTTTATTTTTTCTTGAGCCCCTTAAAATTTCGGATGCTAAAGTTCGACCAAGAAGTCATCAACACGGGAGAAACTGAAAGCTTATAGCTTCGTTTAAAGTCGGAACTTCCAAGTATTGCCGAAGTCAGTACAGTCGGGTGCTAAGACCCATTTCTAGATTCTATGACATGCGATGTTATGTTATGAAGGTTTCCAATCTGTTAGGTTTCCTGTTATGTTTGTATTTATACAGTACGAATTTTAGTCACAACTGTCCTAAACTATTTTTGTACGATCCACAAATTTGTATGACGCTACAAATAACAGGGTTGGAAATCAAAAGTAACAAATCTAACTCTGAAATAAAGAGGAAGAAAAAATAGATTAAGAAAGAAGAAAATCGATTTCAGATTTAAAGAATATTATTATGAATAATCAATAATTAATAATATAAAGATATCGTATATTATTTGTGATTTCTTATCAGGTACAGTGTTGCCAATACCTGTTTGCAAAAAATATAGAAGTTATCAAAAATAAAATTATCAATAACAAAAGAACAACACTGTTTTTTTGACAGTGGTCTATTTTATAAAAAACTGACTATACATGACACCAAAACAACGACACTAGCGCACTCCTCAGATTTCCATGACTTCTTGGTCGACCTTTAACAGCAAATTTGGTAATATCGTAGTGATTTTATGTTTGATTTGAAGAGTTGTTGGAATGTTTATGGGTTGTATATCGGTGGGCATAGTGATGGAAGCTAAGTATCGTCCTGGTTGCACCTACCCTAGGTAGCACCTACCCTGATATAGCTGCTACCCTGCTACCCCTGCCACGGTGACTAATGGAACGTCCGGAGAGGCTCCCAGGTACGCTTGTCTTGTCCTCCACGTCTTGCCATAACTAATGATGCCTGCGGAGTGCACACCGAGGGACGTCCTGTGAGTTTTCACACGGATGATATATTACCCGACGCTTCGCACCCCCACGGGACGATATCCGGCCCGACCACGGTAAAGAGTCGCTACGGGATACCGTCCGGGAAAACGGGGGAACCGTTAGAATCCTGTGAAAAGCCTTTCCCCCATGCTATGCCGGCTTTCCATCATACCTGTGANAAAAGACATTAAGATTTTTTATGAATTAAATACTGATACTACGCATTCTCTTTAACAATAAAAAAATTAATTCCATTCATTGAATTCATTCAAAAAAACATTCCATGAACACTTTTACTACCACAACAAAAAAAAATTAGACGAAGAAAATAAAGAGTGGTTCGTAACAATAACAAACTACTCACTCACACAAATCAACAGAAAATTTACTATGAATGAAAAAGTCAAATTGCTTTGTGTGGGTATCAGGTGGTTGTAAGAGTGCATTATCGGCTTTATGAATGAATGTGTACGCACCAACATAATTGCTATTGTATTATCATTGTTATGAGCGTGGTAGTGAATAATGCCCGGGGTCACAATGCTCTGCCCTCTCTCAGGAGAAAACTTAACCTCGAGCAGGAAAACATACTTCTCTCCCTTGTTGCGTAGATAACTATTGTTGTAGTCCTTAGTCAGTTGGTAAGGAATTGCGGCAATGAATAATCTTTAATAATAACTTGTCAAATAAGTTAGCGCAGTTTTGTTTGTCAATTAGCACGAACTTTGACTTCGGTGATTTCTTCTGTTTTCGATTATGTCTTGTATTATCCGACGGATATCAGCCACTTTTCACATCTATACTCAATCCAACAACCACTCCTCATCATGACCAGATATATCTTAGCATTTCCATCTCACTAAAACTCGACTCTGTTAACGAGCGTTGTTAAATCTAAAATGTTTAGGTACTAATTATATTAGATCGACTAATTAAAAAGACTTTAAGATTTTTTATGAATTAAATACTGATACTACGCATTCTCTTTAACAATAAAAAAATTAATTCCATTCATTGAATTCATTCAAAAAAACATTCCATGAACACTTTTACTACCACAACAAAAACAAATTAGACGAAGAAAATAAAGAGAGGTTCGTAACAAAAACTTTCTTCAGTGAATTTATCGTGAGAAAATTTCTTCCAAGTTTGAAAGAACGATTTATTTATTATGTTTCAAACTTTAAATCAGATTTACTTAACAGAAATAGATTTGTGTGCAATCAGTTTCAATGTACGATGTATTTTCTCAGTTTTTATTAATATCGTAGTTGAAGTTTTGGCGGGCTTTGAATTACGAAGGGTAAGTAGCCGGTTGGTAGGAACGAAGTAGGGTGGGTACATAGTAGAGGGTACTAGGGTACGGGAGTACAGGAGTACCAGGTGTTCAGTTAGTACTGTACCCTGGAACTCCCTGTCATTACTAGTCCATTGTATTGTGTATCTCCCCTCGTACCGCCGGATGCTGGGAATCTCGTAGCGTACAGTACCTGAGCCCTTCCCTCACATACATGTGCCTGAGTATTTCACATGCATCTCTGTACCTTCCACATCATAAGAATACTAATTATCATGTCACCATTTCAACAGAGAAGAAATAGTGAGACTAAGGAGGCTTGGGAGTTCTAACTGTTCTCACCAAACTCTTAATTGTTTTATTTAGCCAGAACTTCGTTAACGTTAAAAAATGTTCATCTTAATACATAAAACATTATTAGAATACTAATTATTCCCTTCTAACCATCTATATGCATTCCAATAATAATGCTCCTCTAGACAATCTATATGCATTCCATACCGTCCGGGAAAACGGGGGAACCGTTAGAATCCTGTGAAAAGCCTTTTCCCCATGCTATGCCGGCTTTCCATCATAACTGTGAAAATTCACTGAAAACCCAAAACGACACATTTTGCATCTGGGCAGTTCAAAGGCAATAGATCTTGCTAGTTCGGACGGAATTTTCAAAATGTCGTGCTCTACTCGCTGTCCAACCTGGAATTAACTAGCAGCCTGGTCTAACCATCTCTAACCACCTCTGACCACCTCTAACCACTTCTAACCACCTCTAACCACCTAGCTCGTCATTTTACTCCCCTAAATTTTAGTCTAGTTATTACAAGTTAAATAAATAACTGATGTAAATAATATTACATTACGTGTCGAGTGCGGAAAGTAGCATTTTGCATGCGAGTGTGGAGTTAGCACCCNTAGGAAAAATATGCAGTTGTTAAAAATTAAAAAGTGAAGAGCCAATAAGTAAGGCTCGAAAGCTTGTATTTGTAGTATTTTATTATATTAATATACCAAACCCTTATAATTATATAATTTTTAGATAAAAAGTAACTCGCTACAAAATGAATACTATTATCGAAGAACAAGGTCATTTCCATAAACATTGACAATTACAATAATAAAGCAACTATTGAACAACAACTTTCTATTTGATTTAAGTAAATAAGATTTAAATATAGTTGAGGGTTTTAATCTCTATTTTATATTTATAGCAGCTGGTTTCAAAATCAGCTGTTTTAAACATTAAAATATGTTGAAAAATTAGCACACAGACAGACTGATTTTAGTCAAGTTGATGTGAGACTGGCTCCTCAACTATTACCTCTTATATGAATGAAATTATTAGGTTAAAAAAAAATCATTTTATTAATAAAAAAAACTAACAATACTTATCTCACCCTTAAAGTTATAAATGAAAAAAAATCCAGTTTTTTTTTCCTTCTTAATAATTGAATGATGTACTTATGAAGGGTCTTTGGCAAGTTTCTTTTCTTTTTGTCCGATTTGGAAAAAAAGGAAGTTGAAAAGTTAACAAAGGAGAAATGGGACTTTAAATAAAAAACTAAGTTTGAAGACAGTAGGACTTGCCAGGAGAAGGGTTGGTACAAAGTCCTAGAACAGAGAGAAGTACAAGAATACATAGTACACCTGTGTACTAGCACGCGTACAATGCCGCACAATGCTCCGCCGGTACAATCCACCGACCCTCGTGTTCTTTTGATACTATTGAAATTTTTTCGTATGTCTGAATAGAGCGGGATTTGGTTTTATTATGTATTTTCACGGGTTTAGTGGCAAGTAAAAAGAGCGCCACCCCTCGGCGGCCCATTGTACTTTCTTGTACAATTATTTATATTTACATGTGTTTCTTTGTGTGAAGTCAATACGGAACAATATAATTGACTTAATGACGTGTAAATAATAACGTAAATAAACAAATATTAACTTTTTTGTGCTATTTCCTCTCTTAAGGTGATTTTAATATAGTAAACAGATATGAAAAAAGTTTAGATTTAGTTTCATCAATCAAAATATTGTAGAACTTACCAATAGATACAAATCGAAGAAATAAACATTAAAGTATGGTGTGTGTATCGACAGGGGTCAGTGGTGGTTAGAGGTGTTTAAAGTTGGTTAGAGGAGCTTATAGTGGTTAGTGGTGGCTAAGGATGGCAAGAGGTTTCTAAAGATTGCTGAAGATGGCTAGACATGCTTAGAAGTGGTAAGATGTGCTTAAAGCAGGTTATAAGTGGCTAGAGGTGGTTAGAGGCGGTTAGAGGAGCTTATAATAGTGGTTAAAAGTGGTTAGAGGTATTAGAAGGTGGTTAGAGGTGACTAAGGATGGCTAGAGGTTTATAGAGATTGCGGAAGAAGGCTAGACATGCTTAGAAGTGGTATGATGTGCTTAAAGCAGGTTATAGGTGGCTAGAGGTGGTTAGAAGTGGTTAGATGTGCTTAAAGCAGGTTATAAGTGGCTAGAGGTGGTTAGTGGGGTTCAGAGGTGGTTAGAGGTGGTTAGAGGAGCTTAGAGTGGTTAAAGGTGGTTAGAGGTAGTTAGAGGTGGTTAGAGGTGGCTAAGGATGGCTAGAGGTTTCTAGAGATTGCTGAAGATGGCTAGAGGTGCTTAGAACTGGTTAGATGTGCTTAAAGCAGGTTATAGGTGGCTAGAGGTGGTTAGATGTGCTTAAAGCAGGTTATAAGTGGCTAGAGGTGGTTACTTGGTTCTTCTCTAATAATCAATAAATAAGAACTTGATACTCTGCGCTAAGATTTGTTATTTTTATTTATTTTTTTTTACAACCCACCCCCGGCTACTAACTGAGTTATCCATAAATAATTTAATTTTTTAATCGTATAAAAATGTAAACATATAGAGAAAGCATTGGTTTACTTGGAAAATATTTGCTTTTTTACTAATGCCCCCTCCACTCGTGGCTAATGTAGGTGTACGACAGTTTATAGTATTGTTTGAGATCTTAAGGTATATTTATTTATTTGTTTTTGAAGGGTGTTGGACTGCTTGGTCATATTCACCCAGTTCTTGTTTTAAATAACAATGTAATAGTATAATTATATACATGTAGCTACTTAGATACACACCAAGTTATATCATCATAATGAAGGTAAGCAAGCAAAGCTAGTAAATTATAATTANAGTGAGACTAAGGAGGCTTGGGAGTTCTAACTGTTCTCACCAAACTCTTAATTGTTTTATTTAGCCAGAACTTCGTTAACGTTAAAAAATGTTCATCTTAATACACAAAACATCATTAGAATACTAATTATTCCCTTCTAACCATCTATATGCATTTCAATAATAATGCTCCTCTAGACAATCTATATGCATTCCAATTATCCACTTCTAACCACCTTTATCCACTTCTAACCACCTTTATCCACTTCCAACCACCTTTATCCACTTCTAACAACCTTTATCCACTTCTAACCACCTTTATTCAATTCTAACCACCTTTATCCAATTCTAACCACCTTTATCCAATTATAACCACCTTTATCCACTTCTAACCACCTTTATCCACTTCTAACCACCTTTATCCACTTCTAACCACCTTTNAGTCCCCCAGTTGTTAAGTAAAAGACGTTGAAACTTGGCACAACCGATTAGTCCTTGCATGTAGTTGTGCTGCCCCGAAAATCATGAATTTGTGACGTCATTAACTTATTTACAAAATTCGTATAAAATCAATTTTTTTTTTCGATCTTGCTGAAAATGACACCAATATTATAATATCTCTTTTTAAAACAAACATTTTCAATCATAAATTCGTTTTGATATCTGCCTCCATTTTGAAAATATCGTCTTGAAACTTTAACACATAATAATTTCGTAATTATTTTGCTGATTGAGATATTATTGGCACCAATTATACCTCTCTAGAAGATGACTAAGTCTTTCATACTTCAACTTAATATCTACCGCCATTTTGGAATTATTTGGTAAAGAAACTTAATATCTGCTGCCATTTTGGAATTATTTAGTAAGGAAATTCAATATCTGCTGCCATTTTGGAATTATTTGGTAAAGAAACTTAATATCTGCCGCCATTTTGGAATTATTTGGTAAGGAAACATTCCNTCATGTAACCACACAGCCAAGAAAACATAGATCTGTAACACTTATAAACTTATAACACATAAAATAATGTAGTTGTGTGTTAGATATGGGAGCGTCTACGGAGGTCATCTTAAAGGAAAATAAAGTAGTCACTCCACTTAATTTAAGAGGAGACACTACTTTATTTTCCTTTAATGTTGTTCTGTTATTTAATAAAGAGACAGAGAGAGAAAAAGGGAAATTTTAGAGAATACCCTAAAAAATAAATCCTCAAAGCCAAAAGGAATGAAATTTAGGGTTCTGTTAGTTTCGGATGACGGAAATTCTTCAAATCAAATTATAATTACTATTTACAACGGGAGAGAGACATGAAAAAAATAGGCTTTAGCACCGGGATTCGAACCACGGACCTCCTTTATTTCTAGTTAAGACGCTCTAGCCCGAAAAAAACGGATGCTTCTATTAGGGTGTTAAATGAAAGTGTAAAGACGCTGTTTGTTCTTTTCCATCATTGAGATTATTAGAATTAAATATATTATTAACGTTTATAATTTAAAATAAAAGCGTAAAGAGAAGCGACTATATGTTGAATATGTGATAGTGCTGAGTGTAGTTATATAAGTGTTGTATTGTGGTGAGGAGTAGAGTGAGGAAGATACACTGAGGCCGGTAGATTGGAAGGGTGAACCAAGGGTTCCATATAGAGAGGGTGAGGTCCAGGTGAAGAGAACCTACAGCTTCCCTCTCTCTCACTCTAACATATTTTAACTTCCCTCTCACTCTACTAATACTCATCCCTTTTCATGTAACCATTTTTTAAATAATACCTATGCTGCCTATGCTATATTATATATGATATAATATACTAGCATGTAATATTATATATACTAGCATGTAATCCCGTCCTCAAGTTTTTGTTGATCACTTTCTCTCTGTTAATCAAGCATATAAAGCACATTTAAGGTCCTTTAACAGACAATATTATCTCTTATGCAGAGCTTATTATGTTGGTTAGTTGTGAGTATAAGTTGCAATTATTATATCTCATATGGGCTAATTATATTGTTTTTCTAACCATATAACACATAGTACACATTAATATTTCTCATGTGAGGAGCATTACATTGATTCGAATGGGGTTTTACTATTTCTCATATGAGGATAATGGTACTTCTTTAGATTGTTACTCCCCTATGTTGTTTTAGAATATAAATGACTGACTAAATAACTACATACTAAGATAACGGGATGTTTGGTCCAATGTACTTAGGGACAAAGGAAGTTCACACTTCTTGTTGTCCCTTGTTATATAAGGGGAGTCCCCGATGTCTGAAACGGATTTCTGCCTTGGAATTTTTCTGACTTGGTTTTCCAAGTCTCGAAGGGTTTCAAGTCCAACGCTTCGCTTCTTTACATTAAACCATTTTGATTTTTTTTTACAACTTCTACAAATTCTACAGAGGCCTAGCTTGGCCTTTTATAAATATTTTATAACAATTTTTTCAAGGGTTACTATAACGTAAGTTGTNACCCTGACATGACGCATTTACGTTTCAAACCCTTAAAATTTAACCCCTTATTTTTTAATGGGATGGTTTTTTGAGGCTTTTCTATAATTTTTCTTTGTTTAGGTGATTACTCTAAACATAAAACCAAAATTTCAAATTTTTAAATTGGGTACTTTGAGAGATTAAGTACGTTATAGATGGGCAGACAGACAAGCGCAGGAATGTATAATAATGTAAAGGCAAGAGGATCTTCCGGAAGACCCTAATAAAAGCATTCAATCTGGACTGAGACCGAGGGTCAACAGTTTTTTCTGGGATCCGGTCTTATATCTCCATTGAAAATTCTTATCATTTGATATTTCTTACCATTTGATATTTGATTTTAGCTAGATACCAATTTCTAGCTAAAAATGTCTCTTTCTAGAGCTTTATCGTCAAGGCTTAGGTTTATCGTCAAGGCTGCTATAGTCTGTGCCATACGAGAGTTAATACGTTGAAAGCGCGGGAAAAACCAGCAAAAATGGGATGGGGAACCAAAAAGAGTTCAAGATTTGCCCTCTGGATAACCATATAAGAAGGTAAATGTAGTGGCTTTATTTTTTCCCTCAGAAGTCGGCCAATATGTGTGTAACTCGATTTCACACGGACCTTATTTTCCAGTAAAGAAGCTCTGACCAACTGAGCTATTCTGAAGAATAATTTCCTATGTCGATAACGATACCTAGTCCCGAATTAAGCTTTCAAATTTTTCCACAAAGTCTAGAAGTCAATATTAACGACATTAGAACTAGACTGAGAAATAACTCTTGTAATTATAAAGTATCCAATTAGTACCTGTACCTAGTGGAATCAATTAGAAATTCATTTTTTTTTAGGTTTTTGGTAATATTCATACTACGGAACGTTTTAATTTAAATCAAATTATAATTACTATTTACAAGGGGAGACAGACAGAGAAAAATAGACTCCAGCGCCGGGACTTGAACCACGGGCCTCCTTTATTCCAGTAAAGTTGCTCTGAAATGTTTTATTGATAAGTTATATCTGAAGACATGATTGTTTTCTGATTTCTGAAAGTTGTTAAAGTCATTGAAGCGATGTTAAGTGGAGAGGTGTATTTGACGTTATTCTCAAACCCCACGATCGACTCGATCTCGGTGGAATGCATCTCCCCATTGGATGCAGTCGACTCAATGGATCGTATGATCCAAACTGCTTGCAGATCGACGCCTTCCATTCCGTCTCCCTTCTCATGCCAACCCGAGCATATTTTCATAATTTTATATTACCCCCTTCGTATCCAGCCTACTATTATTAATTTATACTTTTAAAATTAGTTAAGGGGTGGTTCGATAGAGATTTCAAGCAGGGTGAGAAATACTTGCAATAAATGACGCTAGTCCCCCCCCCCCCTCCTCAATACCATCTAGATTTATTCACGTCCTATCACTATGTAAGTATTGAATTATGTAAAACTTATTTACACTTCAACTATTTGACTGATTGCTCCAACATTTTTTTTACACCCAACTAATATTTTACATATATTTTCTTCTTACATTTACATTATTACAATCGTAATTATAAATATGATAAAATATTTAAGTTCAAATGTTATTAGCAAAACACTGACCATTTACCTCTGTATATTTAAATAAGGGTGATGTGTAGGGCTCGGATTTGAGCATATTTGCATATTTTTTTCCTGACTAGTACTCATTGAAAGAAGCTTTTTGGTGGTATTTTCACCTCTCTGAGACCAACAGAATTTAAATTTATCGAGCATATAAATGCATAAAATGGCTTTTTTTCAGAAAAGCATATAAATGCATATTCTTGTGGTTTTTCGTCTAAATACTTTGTTTTTATTTCGTCGTCATGCCTTTGAATGAAGGACGTCATGTCATGCTTGACTTTCATAAAAGCCCTGCATGAGCGTCATTTCTGAGGTCAGCAATGTCAGACGATTTTCCAAACTACTCTGCACAAGATGCAGCTTAAGTTAAGTATTTGTAATTAACGTCGAAAGATTTTTTTGGTCGATTTAAGAAAAGCACTTAAAAGTGAAAATATAGCAAAAATCTTGATGTACCTACTACTAGACCGCAATACCAATCTACTTCATTGACTTGACTAATACTGGACACTTTGTAAATAAACTTTTAAACTGTAACTTTTACATAAAACTTCTCATACATGTACTTGAAAGTCGTCATGCCTTTGAATGAAGGACGTGCTGTCATGCTTGACTTTCTTACATAACCTGCATGAGCGTCATTTCCGAGGTCAGCAATGTCAGACGATTTTCCAAACTACTCTGCACAAGATGCAGCTTAAGTTAAGTATTTGTAATTAACGTCGAAAGATTTTTTTGGTCGATTTAAGAAAAGCACTTAAAAGTGAAAATATAGCAAAAATCTTGATGTACCTACTACTAGACCGCAATACCAATCTACTTCATTGACTTGACTAATACTGGACACTTTGTAAATAAACTTTTAAACTGTAACTTTTACATAAAACTTCTCATACATGTACTTGACACTTGTGTATATAGCAGTGTATCATACATTCAATTTCAAAATAATACTCACATATTATGAAGATAAGTTGTAGATTTTTTCGTTTCGCAGTCCTCTCTATAGCTTTAAACAGCGATTTTCGGACATATTCTGCATATTTAACAGCATATAATGGGTTTTTCGAGCATATCTATTGAGCATAAAACATGTGATTTTCGAGCATATCTGGAGATTTTATCGAGAATATCGATCCGAGCCCTAGTTATAAGTATGTAATCTAGAATTTATTATTCGTTGTAGAATAATGCCCGAATGTCCAGCAATCGATGAACTACACAGAAGTTAACACGCTACTTATATTTTAACTTAAACAATATCTTTATGTATGTATTTCCAATAAGTTTTCCAAACATGATAAAGGCAACTTTAGAAGTTATCGTCAGTTCGTCATTATATATTATTCTCACGGCACTGATGATTACTCTCAAGCTTAAAGTTCCCTGAGTCAAAAAACTGATTAACAAATCTTTATCTCTGAAATACGGACTTTTCCCTGTTAATATCATCATTATCATGAGCTGGGTGTATCATTATATGATGGAATTATCATTGGATGATCTGACTGTATCATCGTATTATGAGCTGGGTGTATCATCATATGATGGAATTATCATTGGATGATCTGACTGTATCATCGTATTATGAGCTGGGTGTATCATCATATGATGGAATTATCATTGGATGATCTGACTGTATCATCGTATTATGAGCTGGGTGTATCATCATATGATGGAATTATCATTGGATGATCTGACTGTATCATCGTATTATGAGCTGGGTGTATCATCATATGATGGAATTATCATTGGATGATCTGACTGTATCATCGTATTATGAGCTAGGTGTATCATCATATGATGGAATTATCATTGGATGATCTGACTGTATCATCGTATTATGAGCTGGGTGTATCATCATATGATGGAATTATCATTGGATGATCTGACTGTATCATCGTATTATGAGCTAGGTGTATCATCATATGATGGAATTATCATTGGATGATCTGACTGTATCATCGTATTATGAGCTGGGTGTATCATCATATGATGGAATTATCATTGGATGATCTGACTGTATCATCGTATTATGAGCTAGGTGTATCATCATATGATGGAATTATCATTGGATGATCTGACTGTATCATCGTATTATGAGCTGGGTGTATCATCATATGATGGAATTATCATTGGATGATCTGACTGTATCATCGTATTATGAGCTGGGTGTATCATCATATGATGGAATTATCATTGGATGATCTGACTGTATCATCGTATTATGAGCTGGGTGTATCATCATATGATGGAATTATCATTGGATGATCTGACTGTATCATCGTATTATGAGCTGGGTGTATCATCATATGATGGAATTATCATTGGATGATCTGACTGTATCATCGTATTATGAGCTGGGTGTATCATCATATGATGGAATTATCATTGGATGATCTGACTGTATCATCGTATTATGAGCTGGGTGTATCATCATATGATGGAATTATCATTGGATGATCTGACTGTATCATCGTATTATGAGCTGGGTGTATCATCATATGATGGAATTATCATTGGATGATCTGACTGTATCATCGTATTATGAGCTGGGTGTATCATCATATGATGGAATTATCATTGGATGATCTGACTGTATCATCGTATTATGAGCTGGGTGTATCATCATATGATGGAATTATCATTGGATGATCTGACTGTATCATCGTATTATGAGCTGGGTGTATCATCATATGATGGAATTATCATTGGATGATCTGACTGTATCATCGTATTATGAGCTGGGTGTATCATCATATGATGGAATTATCATTGGATGATCTGACTGTATCATCGTATTATGAGCTGGGTGTATCATCATATGATGGAATTATCATTGGATGATCTGACTGTATCATCGTATTATGAGCTGGGTGTATCATCATATGATGGAATTATCATTGGATGATCTGACTGTATCATCGTATTATGAGCTGGGTGTATCATCATATGATGGAATTATCATTGGATGATCTGACTGTATCATCGTATTATGAGCTGGGTGTATCATCATATGATGGAATTATCATTGGATGATCTGACTGTATCATCGTATTATGAGCTGGGTGTATCATCATATGATGGAATTATCATTGGATGATCTGACTGTATCATCGTATTATGAGCTGGGTGTATCATCATATGATGGAATTATCATTGGATGATCTGACTGTATCATCGTATTATGAGCTGGGTGTATCATCATATGATGGAATTATCATTGGATGATCTGACTGTATCATCGTATTATGAGCTGGGTGTATCATCATATGATGGAATTATCATTGGATGATCTGACTGTATCATCGTATTATGAGCTGGGTGTATCATCATATGATGGAATTATCATTGGATGATCTGACTGTATCATCGTATTATGAGCTGGGTGTATCATCATATGATGGAATTATCATTGGATGATCTGACTGTATCATCGTATTATGAGCTGGGTGTATCATCATATGATGGAATTATCATTGGATGATCTGACTGTATCATCGTATTATGAGCTGGGTGTATCATCATATGATGGAATTATCATTGGATGATCTGACTGTATCATCGTATTATGAGCTGGGTGTATCATCATATGATGGAATTATCATTGGATGATCTGACTGTATCATCGTATTATGAGCTGGGTGTATCATCATATGATGGAATTATCATTGGATGATCTGACTGTATCATCGTATTATGAGCTGGGTGTATCATCATATGATGGAATTATCATTGGATGATCTGACTGTATCATCGTATTATGAGCTGGGTGTATCATCATATGATGGAATTATCATTGGATGATCTGACTGTATCATCGTATTATGAGCTGGGTGTATCATCATATGATGGAATTATCATTGGATGATCTGACTGTATCATCGTATTATGAGCTGGGTGTATCATCATATGATGGAATTATCATTGGATGATCTGACTGTATCATCGTATTATGAGCTGGGTGTATCATCATATGATGGAATTATCATTGGATGATCTGACTGTATCATCGTATTATGAGCTGGGTGTATCATCATATGATGGAATTATCATTGGATGATCTGACTGTATCATCGTATTATGAGCTGGGTGTATCATCATATGATGGAATTATCATTGGATGATCTGACTGTATCATCGTATTATGAGCTGGGTGTATCATCATATGATGGAATTATCATTGGATGATCTGACTGTATCATCGTATTATGAGCTGGGTGTATCATCATATGATGGAATTATCATTGGATGATCTGACTGTATCATCGTATTATGAGCTGGGTGTATCATCATATGATGGAATTATCATTGGATGATCTGACTGTATCATCGTATTATGAGCTGGGTGTATCATCATATGATGGAATTATCATTGGATGATCTGACTGTATCATCGTATTATGAGCTGGGTGTATCATCATATGATGGAATTATCATTGGATGATCTGACTGTATCATCGTATTATGAGCTGGGTGTATCATCATATGATGGAATTATCATTGGATGATCTGACTGTATCATCGTATTATGAGCTGGGTGTATCATCATATGATGGAATTATCATTGGATGATCTGACTGTATCATCGTATTATGAGCTGGGTGTATCATCATATGATGGAATTATCATTGGATGATCTGACTGTATCATCGTATTATGAGCTGGGTGTATCATCATATGATGGAATTATCATTGGATGATCTGACTGTATCATCGTATTATGAGCTGGGTGTATCATCATATGATGGAATTATCATTGGATGATCTGACTGTATCATCGTATTATGAGCTGGGTGTATCATCATATGATGGAATTATCATTGGATGATCTGACTGTATCATCGTATTATGAGCTAGGTGTATCATCATATGATGGAATTATCATTGGATGATCTGACTGTATCATCGTATTATGAGCTGGGTGTATCATCATATGATGGAATTATCATTGGATGATCTGACTGTATCATCGTATTATGAGCTGGGTGTATCATCATATGATGGAATTATCATTGGATGATCTGACTGTATCATCGNACTAGGTGTGCAATGCAATATTTAGCTGAGCGTCAATTTTAATCTTAAACAATAAATATTTTTTAAAATAATCAAAGGACACAAACCTACGAACTCTCATAATATTTTTATTTATATACAAAAATAGTAGGTAATATTTTTAATTCTTAGTTAAAAATAATTTTTCCCCTGTTTCTCTATTTTACCCCTCTCTTAAATGAAAATGTGACAAAAGTGAACATAACAACAATAACTACTGTGAAGTGTACTCTTAAAGAGCTTTCTAACGATATGCATCATGAAGGGCATACACTATTTTAACTTTTGTACCCCGAAGCCCGTTGTACCAGTTTGGACCATTTTAGATTTATACCTTCCTGTGGTTGGTCACTATGACCGTGCCGAATTTAGTGCGGATCGGTTCAGCCGTTCAGGAGTATAGTATAACCATATGCAAAGTGTAGTATAAGAGCTTCGCTTCGGTCAGCTCAATAGGTAAATAATCTTGTAGACATAACATAACATAACATAAATAAATCAGGTAAATAATCTTGCAGACATCTAAAATAACACAATTTAACTACACCATGTAAATAACGTGTCAGACACGTCTTTACATTAAAAGAACTTATAATGTACGGAAAAAAACAAAAAAACAAAAAAAAAAAAAAAATGTACACTTTCATTTCCTTTGCGTTTTCCATTTTTCCATATTTCACAGATTTCCAGCTTAAATCTAATTATTATTCTTCAACATTTTGTTCAGTATAATAAATAAAACCACTCCGGTGGAGAATCGAACCTCTATCTATCTTTACTTTGCAACTAAAACAAAAAAAAAAAGAAAAAAGTCCAATTAAGTAAATTAATTTAGATAAGTTATTTCATCTTTTATTAGACGAACAAATCAAATCAAACATTTATTGGAATAAATATGGTTGCCTTAGCTTGGCAATAACAACTCACTTGAAGGTGAGTCGTCGGTACACTTCTCGATTATATAAAGTATGGCATAGTAGTGATGGATTAACTAAATAACCGTTTTCTTAAATTAATTGTGGAGTGATCGGTCTCCAATAAATCCTTACTGTGTACATTAAAGTAAAGCAACAAGTATAATGACAGAGATATGATGAATTACAACAACGGATAATATATATGTATTATACGTACATATGCAGGTAAATTTAAAATTTATACTTTCACCTATGTGACCAAGGTGACTTTTAAAATCAGCAAAATTAATCTGATAAAAGTGACATAACCATCGATATGGAAAAGTCAAAATGTTTCGGTAAAAATGAAAAGATACAGTGGAAACTGCATTTCCACTTGAGTTACATCTTAACTTGCCTCCTGAAAATATATTAAAATAATAAATTAGTTCTTCTATGAAAAATGACAAACTCACGTTGACGTAAATTTATTAACGATGTCTCTGTAGCATATGCAACAGTGTCAACTATACAGGTATTAATAACTCAGAATTTTTCCTTTAACTATTTTTAACTGTCAATTCCACTGTCGAATGTATAAATACTGAGATGAAAANTGGGATATTTTATAACAAATTTTTCAAGGGTTACTATAACGTAAGTTGTGAAGTGTATTTTGTCTCTGATACATTTTTGTGTGAACAGATGATCGTTAGTCATCTGTTCAAGCCGAGAATGTAGACTGCGTAGTTACACATTTAGATATAATCAGAACTTTGTGGTTTAAACTGGTGCTGAAGTTTAAACAATGGTTGAAGTTCAAGTTAAAGAAAGGTTTAGTTTTTGAAAGTGCGGTTGCCGCAGATCCCCAGATGATTGCCGGGTGGTGACCCCCTAGTTAGCCAAAGTGTATTGGTTTAAGTCCCGAAGCTTTGCGTCAAGTCCTGTGCTTAGAGTCTGCTGCGGACAGTTTAATAACACGGCCTGTCTGTCATTCTGTCCGCTCCCCCTAGTAATGGCGTCATACCACCCGACACACAACAGCAGTCTAACCACAGAAAAAAAACCAAGAATCAACGGCCATTATGGTTTAGTTCCGCTGTTAATGGCACATTCAAGTCACAGGCTTTTCACTCCTGAAAATAACAATTTTCAAAAACCACTTAGGAAAATTCCAATGTCATTTAACTTTAAATGGAAATAATAATTTATTCAACCAGGCCTACATCTAAAACAAACTTTAAATTCTTATGATATATTAACATAACATGACATAGATTCCTTTAACCGTAAATAATATTGACAATCTTGTCAGCATAACAAAACATAACGAAATCATTTACATAAACTTATACAGATGCGCAACATATAACAAAATATAACTAGACTAGGTGTGCAATGCAATATTTAGCTGAGCGTCAATTTTAATCTTAAACAATAAATATTTTTTAAAATAATCAAAGGACACAAACCTACGAACTCTCATAATATTTTTATTTATATACAAAAATAGTAGGTAATATTTTTAATTCTTAGTTAAAAATAATTTTTCCCCTGTTTCTCTATTTTACCCCTCTCTTAAATGAAAATGTGACAAAAGTGAACATAACAACAATAACTACTGTGAAGTGTACTCTTAAAGAGCTTTCTAACGATATGCATCATGAAGGGCATACACTATTTTAACTTTTGTACCCCGAAGCCCGTTGTACCAGTTTGGACCATTTTAGATTTATACCTTCCTGTGGTTGGTCACTATGACCGTGCCGAATTTAGTGCGAATCGGTTCGTCCGTTCAGGAGAAAACTTTTAAACCCTGTACCTCGTACCTCGTACCCCTGCGTACCGATATGGACCATTTCAAATTTACACCTTCCTGTGGTTGCTCACTATAACCGTGCCGAATTTAGTGCGGATCGGTTCGTCCGTTCAGGAGGAAACTTTTGTACCCTGTACCTCGTACCCCTGCGTACCGATTTGGACCATTTCAGATTTACACCTTCCTGTGGTTGCTCACTATGACCGTGCCGAATTTTGTGCGGATCGGTTCGTCCGTTCAGGAGAAAACTTTTGTACCCTGT
>KZ652559.1:143726-154491 GCA_001010745.2 Gerris buenoi | reverse complement strand
AAAAAAAAAAAAAAAAAAAAAAAAAAAAAAAAAAAAAAAAAAAAAAAAAAAAAAAAAAAAAAAAAAAAAAAAAAAAAAATACTCATATTTATAGTTATAAAAAAAATATCATGGAGTGTTAAATTTGAATAATGGGCAATCAACGACCCAGAAAATTAATATCATTGAATATAAGAAAGAATGGAAAAAGAGTTAAAAACAGATAAAGTAATATCAGTCTATCTCCTTTATGTGTATGCAAATAATTAAAAAAAAATATAATAAAATAATAATAATAATAATAGTAATTAGTTAAGGCAACATTAAAGAGGAAGTCTTAATTTTCAATTTTGTTTTGTGCAACCATTTTAAATAATAATATTAATATTCTACAATTATATTTTGTGTTTCTTTGTTTAAGTTTTTTCTTTTAAATATAATATCTCAATAGGTCACAGATTACCTTTTTTTAATCTATGATATTTGTGCGAATAAACAACAGCAATAATTTAATGATGATTTTTCAACTGTGGGCGGAGTGATGTTCTCAGCTCATAGTGTAGGATTTGCAATGAACATATCCAAGACCATTACCAGGTTTAGCGATCACTAAAGAACAAAATTAAATCATATTAATTATCGATTATTATCATATATTATATGATATGAAGAATTGCACAGTTGTAACAAAAAAATAATAATAACAAAATCTAACCATATTTTGTTGCTGCCCCCTTTAAATTCTTATGATGAAAAGAGTGTCTTCAAAAAAAAAATAAAATAAAAAAAATAAATCCCCTGAAGACACTCTTTTTACAAAACATCACAACAAAATCTAAAGCTATCAATTTAGTTGTGGAATACCCTTTTGCATACATTCTGAATTATTTCGCCACCACAATAAACTTGTGTTGTTGTATTTCTAGTCGAAAATTAGTTCTATTTAAGCATTTCTTGTTCTGTTAATCCGCCTACCTGACATACCTTACCCTTTCCTAGTCCCGTATCTTCAACTACACCTCCATTCATTCCATTATAACATGTCATAGTGTTGAAATTGACATTATTATATCATTTGTTATGTTTATATTTTGTTTCATGCTTCTGATAATACTAATAGTCCAGAAGATAAATGCAAAAAAGTTTCTGACTAACATGAAGCTAAAATTTTGTGTTAATCTTTTAGAGCCTTTTAAGAATATGTGGTCGGCTAAGTTCGTCTCTGGGATATAGCTTGGCAATAGGCATTTGAATTTAACCAATTGGTGGAGAGCGGGCATGTCCCGCCAATTATGGTGGACAATATGATTTTCATGATCCTGAATACAAAATTAGTTAGTAGACCAAAAATCAAGTTGATGTTAATATGTCACTTGATAGGAGACCTCTTTGATTTGGAGTAATATTTGAATAACTAGAGCCTATCAAGGGAAATGACCAACATCAAATTGATTCAAGGGAAATGACCAACATCAAATTTATTTTTGGTCATCTAACTAATTTTGTAGTCAAGATCATGAAAATCACATTGTTAGCGCCAGCTCTATTATTTGTTTTTTTTCTCCATCGTTGATTTTATTCTTCATGAACTATGTCCGTCATTTTCATTGGTCACCTGTTATCTGTGACTTGCGCTAGTTGCTGCGGGAGTCACGTGTTGCTTTTAGTTGCCCTCCGGATCTGATGTCGAGTGGCAGACTGTTTAGTTTTTTCTTCTATTTCCGCGGCGTCTCTATCGCCATCTTCATTGACCAGAAGTCAAGTGTTTTCTTTTCTTAAATTCATATACTCGTATATTGTCATTTTATTTCTCAAGTTATATTTATCATTTATCTCATTATCATTATTATTATTCGGGTCGTACCGTATCCTGGACATTCAATCCGGCTTTCGCTCCAAATTTTGGTGGCCTTTGGGAGGCCGCTGTTAAGTCCACTAAGTCCCTCCTTTACAAAATGACTGCAGACAGTCCTCTGACCTTTGAAGAGTTGACTACCCTCCTAGCCAAGATAGAGGCGGTCCTTAATAGTCGTCCATTGTGCGCAGTCTCCTCAGATCCACACGATGGTAATGANCAAATGGACTTGGTTACAATTAAATCATAAAATAATTGACAAAAGAAGCAGTATATTGTTGCATACCTATTGGCCTGGGTTTGTGGATGCTGGGTTCCTGTTCATCAGATGGCATCAGTGCAACCATTGTTGTCATTTCTTCTCCATCTGGAAATTAAAAATTAATTTAAAAAAAATTAAAATGATTTACTATAGTGAGATACAATATGAGACTACAAGATTTATTTATAGTCACTCGACAGTAGAGTAGTTTTGTGTTAGCGTTCATTATTTCTATATTATTTTAATTTAAATCAAATTATAATTATTATTAACAACAGGAGACAGACAGAGAAAAATAGACTCCAGCGCCGGGACTCGAACCACGGGCCTCTATATTTCCAGTATTGTGCTCTTGCCAGCTAGCTAAAGTCTAATTTTCTCCATCCGTCTCCACTTTCCAAAATAAAGAATTACAATTAACATCAGAGCCATAGTCAAGCAAATAGTAGATAACAGATTATGCACGGAGTGCCAGCTGTCAGAAAAATAATATGGTGAGTGATGGTGATAGAAAGGGTAAGTGAAGTTTGTAGGGTTCCTTTCAAAGGCTCTAAGTTGAGGACTAGGAAAATCTTGGACAAATCTATTGATTTAATAAATTTCTGTGATGAAGACTTGTTCCCGATTATCAAGTCATTGCTGAAATTCAAGCTACTCTACCAGTAAGCAATGTCTCAGCTGAAAGATAATTCTTGTGATAACATATAGTTAAAGACACGGCTTTGTGCCAGGATGAGTGAAGATTGGCTGTGTTTACTACATTTCCACACAAAGATTTGGTCATTGAAAAAGTTAATGATAGATTAGCCAAAGAAAAAAAAAGCGACTTGAATTGGTATTTTAAATTTTATTGTATGTTTAAACAAAATGCTGCAGTATAATGTTTTTAAAAACATTTTCTTTCAACTAAATTGAGAAATTATTTCCTGGACTTAAAATTTTCAATAATAATTAAACTTCTAGTGTTTTAAATTTATATTAGTAAATTATCGTTAGAACTTGAACTAGGCCTTTTCACTTTGTTGATAACTACTCTCATTTTATAACAAGTCAGCAACAGCTAAATGCAGTACATAATAAATTGTATAGGTTTTGAAAATGTTAAACTGATGTTTTCTTAGTTATTCACTAATAAATATATAGCGCAGACATTAGGAGTAAAATAATGTAAAAAATATCTTAAAACAAAGCTTAAAAGACGTTTTCAGCAATCAAATTTTAAAAATGTTTGCCGGTGGAGATAGCCCCAGATTAGTTTCAACCACATGTGCTCTTTAAATTTGGCTAATTGGATACTATAATTCATATAAAAAACCAAAATAATTTTGACCAATTTAAAACCTGGGGGAAAGGGGAATTAAATCAATAAGACAATAATAATAGGTTGTAGAAGCATAAAATCATAGAAGTAAATGAAATGTGAAGCAAGGAAGCTATGTGACACACAAATTGACAGAATATTTTTTAATTTTTTTTTTTTTTTAAATATACAACACCTTTATATCCTTAACAGTTTTGGTTAAGGCTTGAGTAGCCAACTGGGTTTAACAGAAGCCGTAGTCAAACCAAGTTAAATGATTACATCACAATTATCATGATCTGAAGAGATTCTCTTTGTGTCTCTTGCACTGAGAAGCAGGTATATAGCAGCGATGACAAAGAACAATAAGCAGGCCGCCACAGCACTGACTATAGCAACTGCTTGCCAGTCCCATACTAAAGTCTCAGTAGTGCTGAAAGGTTCCGCCACTACACTCTCTCCAACATGCTGCGAATCAGGTCTAGATTCATCAGCGTTGAACTACAGATTTGACTTCTCAAGAACAACATTAGACTTGTACACACCATCGTCCTTACCTCCTTGACCTAAAAAACAAATATACACACATAATTAAACAATATTAAATTGCACATGTGCTTGAGAGGTATAATATGATCTCCCCAAAAAAAGGAATCTTTCATTCCTTCAGAGGTTAGACATGTTCCAATACAAACAATTTTATAAAAACAATATGATTTACAGTCTAGGCCAAATGAGTTTTAAGTGCGTTTATAGTGTGGGAAAGTAAAAAAAAAAAATTAAAAATTAAAATGGGGTGGGAAGCCAATGAGGATTTTAAGATTCTGAGTTCTCAATGGAGAAAGCTCAGGATTTTATGATGCTAAGTTCTCATTGGCTCCCCACCTCATTTTGTCCAACTTTTCCACACTAAAATTTATTTGGCGCAGACTGTAAGTGGCTAATTTAACCATTCAAAAATTATCTATTCCTGAGTTTATTGAGGTAAAAAGAAAATAAATAAGAAACATTTTATTTAATACAGTAATTCTGTAGCTCAAGGGTAAATTATTACAAATACATTTTTTTTAATTGACATTATATGGTATGTACAGAATTAAACTGGGAGATAATTATGATAAAGTATTGTAACTTCTTTGTTAGATAAAAAAGAGAAACTAATTAATGAAAAAATGAATATTTTTATAAGAAAGACTGCTTACTTTTCCATTTTCACCACTTGGAAAATAGGTCTTCAGTAAGATTTTAATTCACTTCTGAAAGAATTATATGTATCATAAAATATGATATCTGAAAATATAATTTTTACTAATACATTTATAAGTTTGTTCTATTTGAGTCAATGCACTATTCAGTGTAGAAAAACAAAAACAAACATTGTTGCACAAATGTTAGAACTTCCAGAGTACCCCTGGAACTAACTAACACAATGAAGTTATATAAGTACGCATGTAATGGATGACAGGGTGTTAATGAGTTGCTCCATCTAGTATCACCATATAAATGGGTAGCTGCTTATGTGAAGTGGCGAATGTGTTGCGTATTAACTTGTAAGATTTCTCCATCAGCTGTAGAAATCTTACAATTTAATACGCAACACACTCGCCACTTCACATAAGCAGCTACCCATTTATATGGTGATACTAGATGGACACTGTGCGGAGAGCCTGGACACCATCCAAGTTATGATCCAATGCTGTTATAACGTTACGAGCCCCCCTTTCCCTTTTTTATGAGCAACTGAGGCCCTTAATTTCCCCAAAGGTATAAGGAGGAACTAAATGCTGTAAGAAAACCCTTCTAAAAGTGAAGTAAAGCAAAATAATTTGTACCGAACAAATTTCCAATTTATAAGACTCACCGATGATTTCCGAGACTGTGGATGGTTGTCCTAAGAACAGACTATGGGGAGAGTCGTGGGAAGCTAAGAGGTGTATAAGTCTCTGCGCTTGATCTTCCTCCTCTTCAGACGATGTATCTTCTTCATCAGATTCATCCCTTTCTTGATGAGCCTTGTTAGCAAGTTCTAATTCAGTCAGTAGCTCCGATGCTCCTTCACGATGCAGCTCATGTTTCACCAGACCGTTCAGTATATCACTCATAACCTGTGAACACATGTCATTTTATTGTTAAGATCCACCAAGTAAAACAGAAAACACAATTATGGTGTTAACCTGAACAATTACAGTCGTAAGAAGATAAAAACTGTCAACTTAAAAATGTCAATTTGGTTGACAGCTATATTGAGAAACTAAAAAATTAAAATGGGGTGGGAAGCCATTAAGGATTTTAAGATTCTGAGTTCTCAATGGAGAAAGCTCAGGATTTTATGATGCTAAGTTCTCATTGGCTCCCCACATCATTTTGTCAACTTCCAAAAAAAAGGGGTAGGAAGGCAGGGAGGATTTCAAGATTCTGAGCTCTCATTGGAGAGAGCTCAGGATTTTAAGATGCTGAGTTCTCATTGGCCCCCCACCTCATTTTGTCCAACTTTTCCACACTGTCAACACACTAAAATTTATTTGGCGCAGACTGTAAGTGGCTAATTTAACCATTCCTGAGTTTATTGAGGTAAAAAGAAAATAAATAAGAAACATTTTATTTAATACAGTAATTCTGCAGCTCAAGGGTAAATTATTACAAATACATTTTTTTTTTAATTGACATTATATGGTATGTACAGAATTAAACTGGGAGATAATTATGATAAAGTATTGTAACTTCTTTGTTAGATAAAAAAGAGAAACTANCTCTCTCCAACATGCTGCGAATCAGGTCTAGATTCATCAGCGTTGAACTACAGATTTGACTTCTCAAGAACAACGTTAGACTTGTACACACCATCGTCCTTACCTCCTTGACCTAAAAAACAAATATACACACATAATTAAACAATATTAAATTGCACATGTGCTTGAGAGGTATAATATGATCTCCCCAAAAAAAGGAATCTTTCATTCCTTCAGAGGTTAGACATGTTCCAATACAAACAATTTTATAAAAACAATATGATTTACAGTCTAGGCCAAATGAGTTTTAAGTGCGTTTATAGTGTGGGAAAGTAAAAAAAAAAAATTAAAAATTAAAATGGGGTGGGAAGCCAATGAGGATTTTAAGATTCTGAGTTCTCAATGGAGAAAGCTCAGGATTTTATGATGCTAAGTTCTCATTGGCTCCCCACCTCATTTTGTCCAACTTTTCCACACTAAAATTTATTTGGCGCAGACTGTAAGTGGCTAATTTAACCATTCAAAAATTATCTATTCCTGAGTTTATTGAGGTAAAAAGAAAATAAATAAGAAACATTTTATTTAATACAGTAATTCTGTAGCTCAAGGGTAAATTATTACAAATACATTTTTTTTAATTGACATTATATGGTATGTACAGAATTAAACTGGGAGATAATTATGATAAAGTATTGTAACTTCTTTGTTAGATAAAAAAGAGAAACTAATTAATGAAAAAATGAATATTTTTATAAGAAAGACTGCTTACTTTTCCATTTTCACCACTTGGAAAATAGGTCTTCAGTAAGATTTTAATTCACTTCTGAAAGAATTATATGTATCATAAAATATGATATCTGAAAATATAATTTTTACTAATACATTTATAAGTTTGTTCTATTTGAGTCAATGCACTATTCAGTGTAGAAAAACAAAAACAAACATTGTTGCACAAATGTTAGAACTTCCAGAGTACCCCTGGAACTAACTAACACAATGAAGTTATATAAGTACGCATGTAATGGATGACAGGGTGTTAATGAGTTGCTCCATCTAGTATCACCATATAAATGGGTAGCTGCTTATGTGAAGTGGCGAATGTGTTGCGTATTAACTTGTAAGATTTCTCCATCAGCTGTAGAAATCTTACAATTTAATACGCAACACACTCGCCACTTCACATAAGCAGCTACCCATTTATATGGTGATACTAGATGGACACTGTGCGGAGAGCCTGGACACCATCCAAGTTATGATCCAATGCTGTTATAACGTTACGAGCCCCCCTTTCCCTTTTTTATGAGCAACTGAGGCCCTTAATTTCCCCAAAGGTATAAGGAGGAACTAAATGCTGTAAGAAAACCCTTCTAAAAGTGAAGTAAAGCAAAATAATTTGTACCGAACAAATTTCCAATTTATAAGACTCACCGATGATTTCCGAGACTGTGGATGGTTGTCCTAAGAACAGACTATGGGGAGAGTCGTGGGAAGCTAAGAGGTGTATAAGTCTCTGCGCTTGATCTTCCTCCTCTTCAGACGATGTATCTTCTTCATCAGATTCATCCCTTTCTTGATGAGCCTTGTTAGCAAGTTCTAATTCAGTCAGTAGCTCCGATGCTCCTTCACGATGCAGCTCATGTTTCACCAGACCGTTCAGTATATCACTCATAACCTGTGAACACATGTCATTTTATTGTTAAGATCCACCAAGTAAAACAGAAAACACAATTATGGTGTTAACCTGAACAATTACAGTCGTAAGAAGATAAAAACTGTCAACTTAAAAATGTCAATTTGGTTGACAGCTATATTGAGAACCAAGTTGATCGTCTAAATGCCGCTATAGGTTTGACCTCGGCAAGACGTATAACAGTAATTGCACTTTACGTCTTATTCTCTATTCTTTTAATTTATTTTGGACTTGAAAAATGTTATTATTAAGTTAGTCATTTTGTAGTATTAATAAACATTTGAATTACTATTATAGTTACATAGTTATAGAAAGTTATTATGGAAATCAAAGAAAACATAGTTGGAATATTTGAGAATTGCACATTTAATTTTCATTATTTTTTTTACTATAAGATGTTTTAAAACTTTTTTTTGTTTTTAAAAGTCATTGTTAAAATTAAAGGTTAACAATTTGTAAATTTAATTATTAATACCTAAATAAGCTGATAAATCGAAATCTTAGGTTTTATTTGTGTTGTTTTACTCCCTTCTAGAGGAAAAATCTTGTACATACCACGGGAGCAAAAAGTTATACTACCATCACTAAAATTAACTCCCTCGGCTATGCCTTGGGATTAAACTTCATGGTTCCCTCGGCTGCGCCTCAGGAACCAATAAAAACGCTCAGGGTGTAATGACATTGTCATCTAAATAACTATTGTCATCTAAAGTTTGTAGAACCTGCCATGAAAGTACCTTGTGCAGATAGCCCTAAGCTTAGGGGTTTTTCTCATTTTGAAATTCCATTCCTCAGGCAATACAAACCCTTTTTACACCTAATTTACTACAATAGTATCTACACTTTACCCGGTTTTCCCCACCCTTTTTGACAGCTCTTTATGTATTTAAACACGTTCTTTTATATACTGTATATTCTTATATTAATATTCATTTAACAACTATAATTTATAATAAATACCATTTTCATAAAAGTATTACTTTAAAATTAGGTTTATACATAGTCTTCGTGTAATGATATATTATAAATTAGCTTAATTAGGCTAATTAAAGGGAAAAGATGACGAGATATAATATTTAGAGTGTAATGTAGAAAAAAAACAGGCCAGGATGGAACATTCATATTTTGGACCCCAGGCCTGGGCAACAACCTCACAATATATACATTAGTCCTTAAAGGATACCATTTTTATTTTTTTATTTTTTTAATAAAACCCTATATATACTATACATTAGTCCTCGAAGGATACCATTTTTATTTATTTTATTTTTTTTTTAATAAAACCCTATCTTTATTACATGGCAATTTGATATTTTTTAAACCTAGTATCAACAAGATTTTATGAAAGGTAAATAAACAAATAAGCCTTACAAACAAATCTTACTAATTCTCGTAATTTTAAACTGAATTTAGTTAATGTTGATTTTACTTTCATTAAAAAAATGTCATCCTACATATTTTCTTAGTTTATTTTTCTTAAAATTCTTATGAAGTTGTCACCTAGTCTCCTATTATGTTCATATCGTTAGTAACTAACCACTACCGGTACTTCTTAAGATTGTTACTCCTCTATGTTGTTTTAGAATTAAATTGACTTAAGATTGTTANTGATATCTGAAAATATAATTTTTACTAAAACATTTATAAGTTTGTTCTATTTGAGGCAATTCACTATTCAGTGTAGAAAAACAAAAACAAACATTGTTGCACAAATGTTAGAACTTCCAGAGTACCCCTGGAACTAACTAACACAGTGAAGAGCTTAGGCCTACCAGAAATAAATATTGGTAGACAAATGTTAGAACTTTCGGAGTTCCCTGGAACTAACACAGTGGACGGAAGACCTAGGCCTACTGAAAATAAATATTGGTAGACAAATGTTAGAACTTTCGGAGTTCCCTGGAACTAACACAGTGGACGGAAGACCTAGGCCTACTGAAAATAAATATTGGTAGACAAATGTTAGAACTTTCGGAGTTCCCTGGAACTAACACAGTGGACGGAAGACCTAGGCCTACTGAAAATAAATATTGGTAGACAAATTTTAGAACTTCCAGTATTCACCTGGAACTAACTTGGTAGAGGACCTAGGCTTGCCTGCCAAAGGGCTTATATAAGTACGCATGTAATGGATGACAGGGTGTTAATGAGTTGCTCCATCTAGTATCCTGCTCCATCTGTGCGGAGAGCCTGGACACCATCAAAGTTATGATCCAATGCTGTTATAACGTTACGAGCCAACTTCCCTTTTTTATGAGCTACTGAGGCCCTTAATTTCCCCAAAGGTATAAGGAGGAACTAAAGGCTGTAAGAAAACCCTTCTAAAAGTGAAGTAAAGCAAAATAATTTGTACCGAACAAATTTCTAGACGTTAGGAGCACAAAAAAAAGTCGCCGCAGACAGTCACTCGGAAGTACTCGGGAATCATCGGGTACGCTCTACAGCCTACCTCAACCCCCTTACTCCTCTAGAACTTTAAACACGCACTCTTTCTTAACTCTTCCCTTTACTTATACATATTATGTTTAACAAGATCATAGATTAAAAGAATGCTAATTACGTGGAACTACTAATCCTCTTTAATTATTATAAACCAAAATAAAGACATCTTAAATAAAATAATTAATCTTTTACAAAATTGATAATAATTAGGTCGCTTTTATTAGATATTTTAATGCATATTCCATTTTATGCATTACATTATTATTAATACATATTTCATACTGCCAATTATTAATATAATGTTTATTAATATGATAAATAATAAACTGAATATCTTACATATTTTGCATATTATTTATTATTTAAATATTTAATTAAAAAAAAAAGTTATGTTGCAAAAATCAAACCAACCTTCTTAAATTAAAATAATACTCAGATTATGTTCTAGATTTTATAATATTCTACGTAAATATATTAACATAATAATTTTTTTAATTTAAATCGATTG
>KZ652559.1:130645-141266 GCA_001010745.2 Gerris buenoi | reverse complement strand
AAAAAAAAAAAAAAAGAAAAAAAAAAAGGATATACCTAAGATGAAAAAAGTAATAATAACATGAATCTATATAGAAGTATTTCTCCATCATACACACAACTTATTAACCTTGTGGAGTACTGACTTCTAAATACAATGATATTCTTTATGAACAATCTGTGAGGTATCCATTAATTATGATTTATTACTTAATTATTATAAAAAGACAGCAGAAAGGTCAATTATATATTACCACTTCCTGTGCTTTGAGGAGACCATTGAACCTAATAGCTCACTTGCCAGCTTATAAACACATGAGTGAACATTAGGACTCCCACACACACAATAATTAAGTTATTGTAATTATTTTTGCATAATTTGCAACAATATCTAAAAAAAAAAAAAAAAAAAAAAAAAAAAAAAAAAAAAATCTCTTAATTATTTTAAGCTTTGATGTATGAGTTATTTTGAAATGGAAGGGCTTAAAATTCAATTTCATAGTTAGTTTTAACTAAGTACATATAACATAAAATTTTGGTATAGGCAAGGCACAAAAAATTGATTTTCTTCAGTTTCCTTAATTATTTTATCTTGGAATTTTTAAAAACACGTTACTTCATAAATAGTTTAATGTTAATATGATGTTTAATTAAATGTGGAAGAATAATAGATATGTTTAAATACCGATTATATAATATGCTCAAAGCTCTAAATTTACTAGAATAATTTTTATTTACATTGGATATCTGTTTCAGGCATAATTTCATTATAATATAGTTTAAAATAGATAAATTTCTAATTAAAAATATTATTGAACGGAGTCTCTCTTTCTGGCAAGATTTGGAGGGCAGGGTTGTGTGCTTTCACCGTTGCTATTTCTCATCACAATCGACGAAGTTCTAGTTACAAGCTTAGACTCTAAGAAGAACCGAGGTTTATTATGGCATCCCATTCAGATGGACCACCTAGATGACTTGGACTACGTGGATGACATTGATGTTTTGTCAACTAAACGCAGTAGTATGCAGGCCAAACAAGATGACCTCTCGAGATCCTTGCAAGCAGGCTTAAAAATCAATGTCAAAAAGACAAAATGTCTTAAGGAAATTTCAATCAATGGGCCAAAATATTGAGAACGTGGACTAATTTACCTACCTTGGAAGTCAGATTGTTCAAGATGGAGGTGCTAGACTTGATATTGCTATGATTGCTATGATACGAAAAGCAAGAGGAGCTTTTTCAGCTTTAAATATATGGTGTTCTTCGTGCTTTGAAAACAAAACAAAAATCCGATTCTTCAATACGAACGTTAAGTCTGTGCTATTATAGGGCTGTGAGACATGGCTAGTTACAACTGAAAGCACGAACAAATTGCAGGTATTTATTAACAGGTGCCTTCGCAGAATACTAAAAATATGGTGGCCGGACAGATGGATTTCAAATGTAGAACTGTTGCTTACATGCCACCAAAGACCAGCTGAAATTGAGATCCGGGAGAGAAAGTAGAGGTGGATTGGCCATACTCTGCGTAAGGATGCCGATTTGTTCTCAGATTTATAAGTAAGTAGGAATATATAGCGGTGTTACCTTTCTATTTGGCTGGTTAAGACGTCGTGATGCTGAATCCTTAATATCGCTTTTAGAATGTTTCAAATTCCTAAGTAGATCTTGCTTGCGGTGTTTCAGCCTATCTTCTGATACTCGTAGCCAGTCTTCAAGAGCTTTTTCATCTTCAGCTGATAACTGCATCTAAATTAAAATAATAAAACAATAAATAAAAAAATAACAACATTTATTGGTATAACACCCCTCCCTAATTATTAATGTTTATTTGTTGGACCTGAATTGTTTTTTTCACTCTTACATAATACTAGTGATGCGGTGCATAGAAACATTTTTATTTTGCTCTAAAATCCATATTTGTTTTCAATATGGCTGAAAACATTTTTCGGGGTAAAACTTACATATGATTAATCTACTTGAAAAGAGCTTTAAAATTACGTNTTGGTTGACTATTATTGTTAGAGATGATGTGAAGCTTACTCATGATAAAGTGAAATTGGTTGACTATTATTGTTAGAGATGATGTGAAGCTTACTCATGATAAAGTGAAATTGGTTGACTATTATTGTTAGAGATGATGTGAAGCTTACTCATGATAAAGTGAAATTGGTTGACTATTATTGTTAGAGATGATGTGAAGCTTACTCATGATAAAGTGAAATTGGTTGACTATTATTGTTAGAGATGATGTGAAGCTTACTCATGATAAAGTGAAATTGGTTGACTATTATTGTTAGAGATGATGTGAAGCTTACTCATGATAAAGTGAAATTGGTTGACTATTATTGTTAGAGATGATGTGAAGCTTACTCATGATAAAGTGAAATTGGTTGACTATTATTGTTAGAGATGATGTGAAGCTTACTCATGATAAAGTGAAATTGGTTGACTATTATTGTTAGAGATGATGTGAAGCTTACTCATGATAAAGTGAAATTGGTTGACTATTATTGTTAGAGATGATGTGAAGCTTACTCATGATAAAGTGAAATTGGTTGACTATTATTGTTAGAGATGATGTGAAGCTTACTCATGATAAAGTGAAATTGGTTGACTATTATTGTTAGAGATGATGTGAAGCTTACTCATGATAAAGTGAAATTGGTTGACTATTATTGTTAGAGATGATGTGAAGCTTACTCATGATAAAGTGAAATTGGTTGACTATTATTGTTAGAGATGATGTGAAGCTTACTCATGATAAAGTGAAATTGGTTGACTATTATTGTTAGAGATGATGTGAAGCTTACTCATGATAAAGTGAAATTGGTTGACTATTATTGTTAGAGATGATGTGAAGCTTACTCATGATAAAGTGAAATTGGTTGACTATTATTGTTAGAGATGATGTGAAGCTTACTCATGATAAAGTGAAATTGGTTGACTATTATTGTTAGAGATGATGTGAAGCTTACTCATGATAAAGTGAAATTGGTTGACTATTATTGTTAGAGATGATGTGAAGCTTACTCATGATAAAGTGAAATTGGTTGACTATTATTGTTAGAGATGATGTGAAGCTTACTCATGATAAAGTGAAATTGGTTGACTATTATTGTTAGAGATGATGTGAAGCTTACTCATGATAAAGTGAAATTGGTTGACTATTATTGTTAGAGATGATGTGAAGCTTACTCATGATAAAGTGAAATTGGTTGACTATTATTGTTAGAGATGATGTGAAGCTTACTCATGATAAAGTGAAATTGGTTGACTATTATTGTTAGAGATTATGTGAAGCTTACTTATGATAAAGTGAAATTGGCAGACTATTTATGTTAGAGATTATGTGAAGCTTACTCATGATAAAGTGAAATTGGCAGACTATTAATGATTAAGATTATGTGAAGCTTACTCATGATAAAGTGAAACTTAATCAATAAAACAGTTAATTGTCAAACATTAACAGTACCTAAATGTTTAAATAAAAAACAGCTAAGACTTAAACCCAAACCAGTTCCAACCAGTTATCAACTTAAGACTAATTGTCTAATGCAATTTAATAGAAAAATAACGTCACCTATGAACAAACCTTAATTCCAAGATAATTTAATCGGAGTAGATTATAATTAAGAATTCGGGAACTCACAAATAACTTGCAATTTACAAAAATAGGGAAACGTTTCTGAATAAGAATAATCAAGTTAATTTGATAAAATAACTTTTGACGTAAATTATTTTTTTTAGTGTATAATTAATAATATGAGATCACTTGCAAGTCTTGTGAAACTTCTGATTAGCTTTTGTGTCAAATTATTATGACCTGTTGACTCACCTAATTATACTAAGATAATTATAGAGTTGAAAAATAAAATTATTAAAAAAAAACTGAGATAAAATAAATAATAATTTAATTATACGTAATAAATAGATTACCTGCTAGAACAAGGAAGAAATTAGCAAATTTAATTTTGGGATGTAAAATATTTATGTATACAGCAAAATACAATATTAAAAAATATTACCATTTCCAACTTTAAGTTGGACATGGTACCTAATATTTTTTCTTATTATTAGTACTCTTCCTCTAATTAACCCATTGAATGCGTAATCCAATTTATGAACCTACCTTACTGACTGTATATTTAAATGATTCTAAAAATAAATAAAAAAAAATGTTTGGATCCACTGTGGACGTGAGCGGGCCTGACGGAGCCTTGCAAGATGGTTCTACTCGAGGCACGAAGAACAGAGCTACTGAGGGCTGAAAGGGAGGGCTTGGATCCACTGTGGATCCACCCACCAGGCACATTAGCACGGCATGGATCCACCCGCATTGGATGGATTAAATGTTCACTGTGGATCCACCCGCCAGGCACGTTAGCACGGCATGGATCCACCCGCATTGAATAGATTAAAATTTTCAGCAAACCACAGTTAAAAATTCTTCTATTCTGATTTTCATTTGACTCTGATTGATTTTTATATTGTCTAAGCTCATAATGGCACTCTTAATCTAGAAACGATGCTAAGAAACTATCTCTACTAAATAATACTTGTTTATTTTATAAAAGTGACACTTATTAGCTAATATAATATATGAGCCGTTAAGNTAGCTGTGAGACATGGCTAGATACAACTGAAAGCACGAACAAATTGCAGGTATTTATTAACAGGTGCCTTCGCAGAATACTAAAAATATGGTGGCCGGACAGATGGATTTCAAATGTAGAACTGTTGCTTACATGCCACCAAAGACCAGCTGAAATTGAGATCCGGGAGAGAAAGTAGAGGTGGATTGGCCATACTCTGCGTAAGGATGCCGATTTGTTCTCAGATTTATAAGTAAGTAGGAATATATAGCGGTGTTACCTTTCTATTTGGCTGGTTAAGACGTCGTGATGCTGAATCCTTAATATCGCTTTTAGAATGTTTCAAATTCCTAAGTAGATCTTGCTTGCGGTGTTTCAGCCTATCTTCTGATACTCGTAGCCAGTCTTCAAGAGCTTTTTCATCTTCAGCTGATAACTGCATCTAAATTAAAATAATAAAACAATAAATAAAAAAATAACAACATTTATTGGTATAACACCCCTCCCTAATTATTAATGTTTATTTGTTGGACCTGAATTGTTTTTTTCACTCTTACATAATACTAGTGATGCGGTGCATAGAAACATTTTTATTTTGCTCTAAAATCCATATTTGTTTTCAATATGGCTGAAAACATTTTTCGGGGTAAAACTTACATATGATTAATCTACTTGAAAAGAGCTTTAAAATTACGTTTAAGTGCTGTATAAGTAAAAACTTTTGTTAACACCACCATGTCGGCCATTTTTTTAATTTTTTTTTTATTTTAATGCCTTTAAAATATGCAATTTTGGCAACATTAGTTACACATTCTTTTCTTACTTTTCAAGGCCTTTAAAACAGTGTGTAAAATATCAAACTGACTGAAAACTTTATCTTTAGCTGTCCATCATATTGGCCACCATCTTGAAAATATTACATTTGAATACTTATATATTCTTGTCCTCCTCTTCTTAAACCTAAAAAACTATGTATAACAAGTCATGCAGACTAAAAACTTTTTTTTTAGGCATCCACCACATTGGCTGCCATTTTAAAAATTTAAAATGTGAAATTTCCAAAAGCAATACCAGTTGTCACAAATGAGATGCGCCTGTGTGCCAAACAAATGTTCCAATTGTTTTATTTTTTTTATGCGAGTTAATATTAGGCAAAACAACACAAACTTTTCAAAGTATATGAAATGAAGAACTCACTTCTAGAGATTTTTTTAAAATTTGTCTTCTACATTAAAAAATTACAATTACCTTTTTCTTTGAGGACCACTTCTCATCATTGGCATCTTTCCTCCTGTACTCCTTGTCAGCCAGAGTATCGTCAAACTCATAATGTTTCTTGTGCTTCTTATGTTTGGTTTTCTCTAAAACCTGCTCCTGAGGGAAGTGGAAGTGTTTGGGTTTCTTTTTCTCAGGAGGAGCGATATCTGACTCTCCCATGTTGTACAGATCATGCTGGATGAGAGACAGTCGGTCCTTAGAGAAGTGGTGAACCTGTTTAGAAGGGTGAAGCCAGTCCAAGGTTAGTTTTATCTCGTCTGCGCAGACACTGTCCTTCTCCGGAGTACAGGGTCGGAGCAGGTAGGACTGGGTACACTTGGTGCAGGGTACGCACTCGCTTAGTACCTTGGACCAGAACTTACCCTGGGGGCAGCGTCCTGCCACTGCCCCCACTACCAGCACAAGCAGCAATAATTTTAACTGAAACACAAAACAAAACAAATAAATAATAAAATAAAAGAACGCAATCAAATTAATATGTCCTTGAGATCATTTTACAAGATTTTTAATGAAAATTAAATAAAAAATAAAATAAAAGTTTGAACTAGTCTAACATTCAAATCTCTTTAAAAAAATATACATTTATCCTATTTGAGACCATTGACATTATTTTGATAACAGTAAATATAAAATAACTGTTTATCAACAAATAAAAAAACACTGATAAAGGAATAGAAGGTAAATAATAATGTTTATGCGATATATAAATAAAAGTAGGTGATCCACAATATATAACCTTTTTCCCACTTAACCAGGCAAGGATGACGAAAAATACGTAAATAAATATTGAATATAACAAAGTAATATCAATGTTTTTTTTAAAAAATAAATGTACAACAGTGTTGTTTTTTATACATTTAAGTAATAGACCATAATATTTTATAGAATTAAAAAGTTTTTAAAAAGTTAAAAGTAAAAAAAGGTAATAGTAGCATCGACATCTGTACAATCTTTAGCGCCCGCATCTTTTAAGTTCTTGGACTTACCATAGATCCGTGAAAAAGGTACTTTATAAAATATTCTCTATACCAAGATCTTCTAATTTAAAAAGCACTTTTTTATATTAAAACTTTTAGGGATTAAGATAATTCAACAATTAAACACTTTTTAAAAGAGAAATAAACAGAAAAAAAGAGCAATACCATATAAAAAAAGCAAGATAACGGACCGCAACGAAAGAGCTAGGAGGCAAGCAGAACTTTTACTGAACTAAACTGGAAGCATGGCGTCTTCTGTCGTCATACTCCCCTGACGTCATTCCAAGGTTTTATTTTAAAAGAAAAAGTGGGGACTCGACCAGTTCTAAATTTCTTGGCAAAAGCCTTCCCTCTATTTCAATAGGATCCCATTTTAAACTTGTTTTTTTAAAGCATAAATTAATGTAAAAAAAACATAAATATTTACGAATTAATACGTACAACTTCCGTAGACTTTCAATAGTTGGTCAAGAGCATTTTTAAAAATCCAATGTCCTTTTTTTAAAAAAAAAAAATGTATTTATAAGAAGAAAACTTATGATAAAGTGAAATTGGCAGACTATTTATGTTAGAGATTATGTGAAGCTTACTCATGATAAAGTGAAATTGGCAGACTATTAATGATTAAGATTATGTGAAGCTTACTCAAATAAAGTGAAACTTAATCAATAAAACAGTTAATTGTCAAACATTAACAGTACCTAAATGTTTAAATAAAAAACAGCTAAGACTTAAACCCAAACCAGTTCCAACCAGTTATCAACTTAAGACTAATTGTCTAATGCAATTTAATAGAAAAATAACGTCACCTATGAACAAACCTTAATTCCAAGATAATTTAATCGGAGTAGATTATAATTAAGAATTCGGGAACTCACAAATAACTTGCAATTTACAAAAATAGGGAAACGTTTCTGAATAAGAATAATCAAGTTAATTTGATAAAATAACTTTTGACGTAAATTATTTTTTTTAGTGTATAATTAATAATATGAGATCACTTGCAAGTCTTGTGAAACTTCTGATTAGCTTTTGTGTCAAATTATTATGACCTGTTGACTCACCTAATTATACTAAGATAATTATAGAGTTGAAAAATAAAATTATTAAAAAAAAACTGAGATAAAATAAATAATAATTTAATTATACGTAATAAATAGATTACCTGCTAGAACAAGGAAGAAATTAGCAAATTTAATTTTGGGATGTAAAATATTTATGTATACAGCAAAATACAATATTAAAAAATATTACCATTTCCAACTTTAAGTTGGACATGGTACCTAATATTTTTTCTTATTATTAGTACTCTTCCTCTAATTAACCCATTGAATGCGTAATCCAATTTATGAACCTTCCTTACTGACTGTATATTTAAATGATTCTAAAAATAAATTAAAAAAAATGTTTGGATCCACTGTGGACGTGAGCGGGCCTGACGGAGCCTTGCAAGATGGTTCTACTCGAGGCACGAAGAACAGAGCTACTGAGGGCTGAAAGGGAGGGCTTGGATCCACTGTGGATCCACCCACCAGGCACATTAGCACGGCATGGATCCACCCGCATTGGATGGATTAAATGTTCACTGTGGATCCACCCGCCAGGCACGTTAGCACGGCATGGATCCACCCGCATTGAATAGATTAAAATTTTCAGCAAACCACAGTTAAAAATTCTTCTATTCTGATTTTCATTTGACTCTGATTGATTTTTATATTGTCTAAGCTCATAATGGCACTCTTAATCTAGAAACGATGCTAAGAAACTATCTCTACTAAATAATACTTGTTTATTTTATAAAAGTGACACTTATTAGCTAATATAATATATGAGCCGTTAAGCCCGTAACAACAGGCTTCATTTTATAATTAGAAAAAAAGTAAAATTAAGTAAATAAATTTAGATAAGTTATTACATCTATTTGAAGACAAACAAATCAAAAAAAACATTTATTTTTATTGGAATAAATGTGGTTGCCTTAGCTTAGCCTTAAGACTGATTTTTACACGTAATAAGTTGTTAAGTGAAATTGTAAATATTATTGCTTCACTTGCCATTAATGTAAGCCTAAATCTTTAATAGTACATCACGCGTCGAGTGCTGAAAGAAGCATTTTGCATGTGAGTGTGGAGTTTGCACACCGAGCAAAAAGCGAGGGTAATAGTTACGAGCAATGCCAAATGCCGTTTTTGCACGAGTTGCGTACCGAACTTTATCTACGATTGTTAGATTTTAATAAAAAATTCAGAAAAAAATAATAAACTTTCTGTATGTAAGTTCGTATTTCTCTTCATATAAAGATGACATTAATTCATCAGTTTTATTTTGTGCCGAATTAATTATTTCGGGAGGCGTACTTATTCTCCTTACTGTCGTCATAATCACTCATTCTTTTTCACAAAAATCTCAATATAAACTGTTACTTTAATTAAACAAAAAGATTAGTTTTGTTAAATGTAAACAAACCCGCTAATTGTGCGTAAAGGTGAAGAATTCTTCTTTTTTACCACCCTAGGGCGGTAAAGAAAGGGAATTCTTAAGATTAAAGAGACCCTCATGCGCAATGAATACAAGTAAGCAAAGAATCACTTTCGTTAATATTTTGTATCAATCGTAGATAATAGTGTATTTTTGTATACTTTTGTACACATAGACTTATAGTAAAAGTTCCTTATTTGACTGCTATGTTGTGTTATTCTTAACAACTTTTATCATATTACAATTTTAAGGAATGTTATGCAATTTTTATTTATTTATGATACAATACAGTGGTAAAACAGAATACATTTTAAAGTAAATCTTATAACAAATATGAGCCTTAAAACTAGGTTTTCTTACTGTCCGCATAAGCCTAAGCTTGAGCGCGGTATTTATTCCACCATGGACAATAAAATATATTAACAACCAAAATTGGGTCCCCTGACACAAAAGGTTGGGAAACCACTGCTATAGACAGTAAAAATCAATGGCAACAGTTGGAATGTATATAAGCCTGCTGTAGGGCTAGGTCGAACAACATATTGTCATGTATGGGGCACTAGTTTAAAGCATAATTTACTAGGCACTAATTTAAATTTACTTAGGTACTTCACAATTTTATAAGGCGAAATAATCATGGTACTTCTTTAGATTGTTTAGAATATAAATGACTTTGACTAAATAACTATTAAGAAAAAGGGATGTTTAGTCCAATTTACTTTGAGACAAAGGAATATCCCACTTCTGTTTTGATAAGGGGAGTAACAGTCTAAAGAAGAACATTCCGTACAACTTCTTTAGATTGTTTCTTTCTTCTGCTTTGTTATAAGGAGAGTAACAATCTAATCTATGTTTGTGTGTTTAATAATATTGCCCTTATATTTAGCAATGTTTACAAAAACAAACTACATGTAATTACCAGCATGTGCGCACTTAAATTTTATTTTAATTAATTTGTTTGCTTTTATTGTTTTTGTTTTTTATTGTTTTTGTTTTTTATTGTTTTTGTTTTTTTATTGTTTTTGTTTTTATTTGTTTTGTTTGTTTTGTTGTTTTCCAGATGGGCGAATATGGCTGAGATATTAGTCAGACCAGATATCATGAGGAGACATCATTTCCAGCAGCCGTCTCCAGCGTACTGCCACCCCACCTTACCTGTAAGTACAAACTTCATTACAAGCATTTGTACTTGATAACAAGTATTTGTACTTGATTACAAGCATTTGTACTTGATTACAAGCATTTGTACTTGATTACAAGTATTTGTACTTGATTACAAGCATTTGTACTTGATTACAAGCATTTGTACTTGAT
>KZ652559.1:30919-54192 GCA_001010745.2 Gerris buenoi | reverse complement strand
ATGTCACAAAAGGTTTGATAATTTGTACCAAAAATTATTTACCACAATTTGGACTCATATACATGGATTTCAACCACAATATGATTCTTCAAGAGCTGTTTTTAATAGCTTGCCTAACAAGCTGCTGACAATAAATATTTATGCAGCTAGGGATGCATTTAATCCATTGCACAGTTTTAATTTATTATTTTAATAAATAACAATAATTTTTAGCATTTTTAATAGCAGATATAAGAGCTTCAATATTAAAAACAAATAAGAATTGCAATTAAACTCAAATAGAAGGCTATTTAGATGCAGGTTTAAACAATGATAAGCGCTAATTAAAAATAAGGTCCTGATTTCAAAAACTTTACTACATTAGCCATTCACTCTCTACTATTAATAAAACAATTAAGTTAGCAATCCTTCTTTTCCTCCCTACTGGAGATAAAATTATTTATCTACTCACGGTAGCAAAATTAAGCATTGTTGTACTGTTTTCAATCTGCAAAAAGTCATTGTTCTTTATTCTTTTGTAACATGTCAAAAAAACACGAAGCAAAATAATAAAGTGTCAGCAAAATAATAAACAAGCTGTAACATTTATACTAAATTTTACTACAAAAAGGTTGCTATATCGCAGGTTATGAACACTCCCACATTGTTCATTTTTGTATATTTAAGCGTAATATTCTGCTTAATATTTATATCTTTGTTGAAATTAATTAGAGTAATAAAACAAATTTTATTATTTTACAGTGATTATTTTAAAATTGAGATAATAAACAGCTCTTAATAAAAAAGTGGCAACACTGAATTCGTTTTGCCTTTGTTTTGTTTTCTTCACTCAAACTTTAGTTTTTTTACAACTTTAATTTCTTTAAATCTTTTATATATAAAAAAGGGAATATAATAATTAGTGTAACTTTTCTGCCACTAGTAGATAAAATATTGTAACTATTTAGCGAAGGAAAAATTCCTGACTCGTTTAAAGATTACCTGCTTTGGTTACAACAGCAGGTAATTAACATTTTCCTGCTTCGACTTCGCCACATCAGTCAACATGAAATTTTCCTGACACGGCTTTGCCTCTGCAGTAAAATTGTTTAGACTATCCTCACTTTCAGCTCGGAATTAAAACTTCCCTACTTACATAAATAACTATTTTTATACTGATATTTTAAATTGACTTTTTGCTGAATGTACTGAATTACACTGGTAATAGTGATAAAGAATTGTAACTTCATTGGGAGCTAATAGAGGGGTAGATGATGAAAGAACATTGTATATTTTAAAGAAAGACAGGTTCAAAATAGTTGCCATAGGAAGCTACACAGAACTGGAGACTTTTTCCCCCAGTCTTCATAATACTGGTGGAAAGGAGATAATGGAATCACCTTTATGTAGTCGGTTACGGTCTTTTAGATGTTACTCCAAGGCCCCAAAATGTCCTTTGATGTGACGAAGGAGCTTTTTGCATACTTTGTGACGAAGTAATAACATACTTGTGGCTTCTCAGCTTCCTTATTCACCAGACTTGAGTCCTCAGGATTTATCTCTTGTTTATCCAAAAATAATTTAGACACTAATCATCAGTAGACACTTTAAACAGCAACAATAAATTTGCATTTTTATAGCGTTAGCACAAAAAAGCACTAAAGTGCCCCACTGGCACTTCCTCTTATTTAGTTGAACAATAAATCCATAATATTAATATAAAACACAATAGGAGAGTAATGCTTTGTTTAATAGTAAACGAAGATTCTTTGAAAAAGAAATATTGACTACTGAATCTTTTGTGGTGAGAAAAGGGCAATACAATGAAACCTGTAGAAAATATCCCTTTCTCTTTTCAACAAAATCAAAACTTGAAACATAGATTCAACTTATAAAATATCACAAAACAATTAACATTGTTTAGAAGTAGATTAAAGGGAAATAATGAAAAATTAAAAGAGTCAATACAATGCTTAAAGTACAGAATGCACACTGCATACAAGTAATAATTATAATGTGTGAATAAGTGGATCCTCTTAAGGGTAAATTCAAATAAAACAGTTACTTCAGGTGGCTACGTTTCGACCTGTCCGGTCATTATCAAGCCTTTATATTAATGGAGATAACTCCTTGGGTGTCATATTTAAAATACATTGGTTAGAACTTATTGTTCTCTTGTCTACATTTCTATAAAACCGTCATCTTTACCTGTCGTCTCTATTCTTCTCGAAAAACGTTGTAAACATATAAATAACTAGTAATGGTAACTCTTAACATAATTCAAAACATGTTTGATGGATAGAATTTAATAAAGGAATGACAACTATGAACAACAGTGTTAATTGAACGGTTAAAAAAGTTAAATCACAAGAAAACGGCCAACAATGGAAATAATCCCTTCAGAACAGTAAAACAAAGGAATCGGCTTAGTTTTGTTTGTAAACTGACTGAATGGCGTGCGAGGGGGGGGGGACCAGCAAATACGTCACCACAACAGCTTCATGAATATTTTGCTAACTATTTAACCGGATACGCTTCGGGATCCGATAGCTGTAAACCCACCTTTAAGGGTCAATTCATGGGATGTGCCAATAGACAAAGTGACTGATCCTAAAGATATCAGCATGGACAAAGCCGTGCTACTTGATTACATATTGTTCAAGAATTAGATAAATTTGAATAAAAAAAAACCCTTAATCTAATGGACTTCAATTAAATTCTACAAAAATAGACAATACAAATTTGAGGGAATCTTCAATACGAAGTTTTTGATAATTAAGCACACACTAACCCAAGTTTAATGATTTTGAGAGGGAGGAAGGATATTGACAGCGATGATTTAGACGTAAAGAAAAATACTCTAGACCAAAAAGAAATAATTACACTTTTGTTACACAGTAAGTTGACAAGAAGTAAGAAGTAAATTCAACAATCACTGATTCAACAATAAAAGAGTAAAGTACCCTCGAATCTGAAAATACGTATGGTACAACTAAAACGTAGATAAAACATTGAGTGTTTGCAGCGTTAAATAATTGGCAATGTAAACACAATTTTCATTTAGCTGCTCCAAGTAATTTATGGTACAACCCTGCAATAGTTAATCCAATAACTACTCACTAAATTCAAATGATAGTCTCACCCATTTCTAAAGCGTAGATCCTTCCACCGATTCTCTTCCTGGATTCGATAAGTATAAAATCGGTAACATTATTTTNGTGCGAGGGGGGGGGGACCAGCAAATACGTCACCACAACAGCTTCATGAATATTTTGCTAACTATTTAACCGGATACGCTTCGGGATCCGATAGCTGTAAACCCACCTTTAAGGGTCAATTCATGGGATGTGCCAATAGACAAAGTGAGTGATCCTAAAGATATCAGCATGGACAAAGCCGTGCTACTTGATTACATATTGTTCAAGAATTAGATAAATTTGAATAAAAAAAACCTTAATCTATTGGACTTCTACAAAAATAGACAATACAAATTTGAGGGAATCTTCAATATGAAGTTTTTGATAATTAAGCACACACTAACCCAAGTTTAATGATTTTGAGAGGGAGGAAGGATATTGAAAGCGATGATTTAGACGTAAAGAAAAATACTCTAGCCCAAAAAGAAATAATTACACTTTTGTTACACAGTAAGTTGACAAGAAGTAAGAAGTTTAACCCTCAGTTGGTAACATGATTTTTTTCGCCACTCTTGGTAATATCCGTCTGATGGACGGATACAATTTATTCTTTTAAAATCTCTTAAAAATTAAAGCAATTGCATTCTCAGATTAATTACTACGTTCTGAGGCATGTTAAGAAGTATATTCGTCTCAGGACGGGTATGTTTTCATACACATACAGTAATATCCGTCTAATAGACGGATATTTTTTACATACATATGCAGTAATATCCGTCTCATAGACGGATATTACTGTATGTGTATGAAAACATACCCGTCCTGAGACGAACTACTTTAAAGAAAAAAATATTGCACTACGCATGTCAAAAAAAAATAGGAGCACTTTCTAGGTTGACATTCAAGGCTCGAATGAAGCATATCTCGCAGCATAGACCACTCACGCAATTACTGACGCACTTAAGCGCCAAAATACAAATCCTATCCGTCTAGGAGACGGATGTTACCAACTAAGGGTTAACAAAGTAAATTCTAACAATCACTGATTCAACAATAAAAGAGTAAGTACCCTCGAATCTGAAAATACGTATGGTACAACTAAAACATTGTGTTTGCATCGTTAAATAATTGGCACTGTAAACACAATTTTCATTTAGCTGCTCCAAGTAATTTATGGTACAACCCTGCAATAGTTAATCCAATAACTACTCACTAAATTCAAATGATAGTCTCACCCATTTCTAAAGCGTAGATCCTTCCACCGATTCTCTTCCTGGATTCGATAAGTATAAAATCGGTAACATTATTTTTGACTAAATGGTTGGCTGCAGATAGGCCAGCAATTCCTCCGCCGATTATTATCACTTTAAGCTTGGTTTCATGAGATTCACGACTTTCATCGCCGTCCGCTTCGGCCATCGTTCGGTTAAATAATTTAAAAGAAATAACTTATCACCGGTTAGCCTACATCTAATAAAATAATTTTAGTGATCGTTATTTACTCCATCCTACCGGCCGACACACATAAAAACGAATGTACAGTAGAGTAGGTGTAGACTTTGCGAAAAGTGTCGAAGAACGAATGAAGTAATGGAAAGGAAGGGACAAAAAACATATGATCCGACTTCTAATCAAAGCAAGTTGTGTAAAGTTTAAACTCCCGAAAACTGTTTTATCAGCTGATTTGTCAAAACAGAAAATATAACCAAGCTTTCACTAAGGTTACCTCCCGCTAAAGCTAAACCCATTTTCGGTTCCTCTCACTTTAATTTCCGAATTATTTATTTCACCTAAATCAAATTATGAGTTGTTTTAAGTTAGTTAAATCCTTCGATTTATAGTTTTTTAAGTTTCACGTGATATCTATGGCTGCCAATGACATCAACTACTCGGACAAAAAGATTAAGTTTCGATCCATTTCGACGACCGCCGACCCACACTATTCTCTAAATCGTGTCGAGGATATTTACCTTCCCAGACCGAGATCTAAGTTCGATCAGAAAAGCAAATTACTCAAAGATCCTGAAAAAGACAGTAAGCTATTCGAGATTTACTTCTCTATTTTTTAACCGTTACGAGTCATGCAACCCAGTTAGCCATTGTGCATTTCATAAGATCAGAACGGCCTTTAATTAAACCTTCTGATAAATTATAAACGAATGAATAGCAGGAACGCTGCTAACAGAGCTGCCGTGTATTTTAAATAATAAATTACACGTGGAAGTGGAATAAAGCTTCAGCTGTTAAAAAGTTACTTTAAAAAATAAACATTGGGTTTTTGAAAGTTACAAGAGCTTCTTTTATCTGCAACTAACATTATAGATGGTCTTAGTGATATTTTAGACCTGATGTGTGCCATTTGTTTAATAAATAATATAAAACTAACATTTTATCACACTAGTCATAATTTGAATGTTAAAAAAAAGAATTTACTAGATAGTGTTCCCACATCACACAGAAACACATACACACATTGAAGTTACATATACACATATATACATTGAAAGTTCACTCGCAGATACTTGCTAAATAGAATTCACTATAAATAGCTGTAATAAATGTCTATGTTTGTTAGTTTGTTGTTCTACTTTTGATGTATAAGTGGCCTTTTTAAAAATTGTATAAGAATGAAATAGCTTACACCAATATTTATCAATTTTCCTTTCTATAAAGAATGTCTGATTTATAGTGAATTTTATGAAATAGCTACACAACACTGTAACTCCTTAAAGTTTGGTACAAAAAACATAATATTGTAACACCCTTTGGGGTTAAAAACCTCTCTGCATGCTAAATTTTAACTTTATAACTTTACTTTTGAAACTTTTTTGTGCTGGTAGAGGAATTTAGTACTGGCTGTTTACATTTAAATGATCATTAAATATTTATACACTTGCTGCAGAGCTTACAAAGGTAATGGAACCATTGTGATCATTCTGAGAAACAAACTTTTTTTCTTGGCAGACGATTTCATTACTTATTTCAGTTGCATATGCGTTTCTTTTTTATTTGTAACTCTGATTTAGGTTTCTAAACAAATGTTTTGAAAGTACTACTTCTTCATTCCAATGCTATGCCCTACAAATCTAATCACCAATAACTCTTATCAAAATCTTAAATCTTAATTTTTAAAACCTTAATCAAAATCTTTTTTCAATCCTATTAAGAATTGCTTTTATAAATAGCTTAGGAAAATGTAACCTGTCGGTTTTCTAAGAGTTTGGCAAACATTTTTTCTACAAAATAATAATTCCTAGGCACATTTTTACTTTCTTATATTCATATAGAGAGAGAAAGTATTGTGCTGGCATGTTTTGAGATTTTGATGGATTTACACATTTTGGGATCCTCTGTCTTTAGTCTGCCATCTGTGCAGATGAGGGGAGTCTTCACTACTGGGCCAATTTTATTGAAATTTGGCATCCATGTTCAGAAAAATCATACCCTGAGGAAAAATTGAGAAAACCTGTCTCCTTTTCCACTATTATAAAATGTATCACTTCACTACATAAAACTTCTGCTTGTATTAAGTTGAAATTTTACATGCCTATTTCAATTGTACTTTATACTACCTATGTATATGAATTTTTATTTAAATCGTAACGTTAAAACAGCAGTAAAAACGTTTTTTCTTTAAACGAGTAGGCCCACTTTCATAGTTTTTACAATCTTTATCACTTCATAGCGATGTCACTGTTGGTTTTACTATAAAAAAAAAAAAAAAAAAAAAAAAAAAAAAATAGGAATAGGTGCTTATAGGATCTTTCCCCGTTCTATAATTCTAATTATACATTTTAAGCTCATGTTTACGTGTGCATTACGCACAAACTCTTAGACAGACAAGGCTGTCCAACGAACTAAGCCCGAGAATTAGTAAAAGAAACATGTACAAAAATTTCAACTTAATCGGCAAACTTTTACTCAAGTTATCGTTGGACATATAATGTTACTGACTGACAGGCAAATGGCACTGACAGGCAGGCAGCATGCATATTATGTTGAATCTATGAAGCTCGCTTCGAAGCATTTTCACTTACATAATTGATTATGGGAGTCATTTTCCCTGAAAAAATCTAGTTTCTAGTTCCTAAGAAAATAGCTATTAAGCTGGGTTTACACAGGTAGAGTAAACAGGAGAGTAGAGTGCACTCTACTTCCCACTCTAGCCATTTTACTAGCTACTCTACTGCCCACTCTACTCTACTGAGCGTTTTTTCGGGTTTCTACGGGTAGAGTTACTGTACTCACTACTCTACTCTCCTGTTTACTCTACCCATGACCCGTGTAAACCCGGCTTAACAGTGAGAAATCAGGTTTGATATCCTTCTGTAGTGGAGCCATTTTTATGGTAAATTTTGATAAAATGTTTAATAATAATTAAATGTAAACAAGATAACCTAGAAAACTCGAAACAACTATTAAATGGAAAACACTGGAACTAATAAATATGTTCTCATTTATAAGAAAATTGCATCAGACTTGTTTCTATTCTTAGTATGGATGGGGAAAATGTAATTAACGGATATATAATGTAAAATTTCAAACTATTTCTTGATGAATTTGTTGAAGGAGACTCGTGTCCATCATTATGGCAGTTTCTCCACTCGGAGATAACACGAGGCTATGTGCTCGAACATGGCGAGGAAGAATACGATGCAAGAAGAGAGAAGGTCTACTCCTTCATGAAAATTCCTCGTGAGGTTGAAAAATTCTTTCTCTTCGGATTTTTACAGGTTGGTATAAATATCTTTGTTAAGATGTTGGTCTTATTTCAACATTTTTAAGGGTTTCATTAATACTTGACTTTGAATTTTTTAAATTAATTTTAAGATTTCTGTCGATGTTAATATGATATTAATTTTGATGTTTCAGTGTGCCGATTCCTTCTTATTTGTCTACACATTTTTACCTATAAGATTTTCATTGGCTGTGTGTGGACTTTTAACTAGACCGTTTAAAAGATGTTTTAGGTATTTAGCCACTTTGTTTATTTTTTCTGTTTCTTTGCATGTCAAAATATTATGAAATTATTAAAATAAACCACTTATTTGAAAATTAACCATTTGTTCATAAATAAAAACCAGATGATTTTGTTCTTGACATATTATGACTTCTGTACACTTCAGTATCAAAAATATTTACTTTGAAAATACGTGCTTAGTGATTTTTAATAGTTAGTGGCAGCAAATTTAAATAACCTACGTTTTTTATTTCTAACTGATAACTAGGAATTTGTACTTTATGGTTTTTAAAAATAATTGTTAGGGTGATCAAATTGAATATTGACAATCTGTTATACTGCCGTGCTAAGCCAAAAAACCGTATCTGTCATTTTGGTCGAAAATAAGGTTTTGACATATTCAGGGTTTTGGGGGGTCGTTTTTGCCGTTTTTGATGGTCCCGAAGCCGTATCTTCATCCTAAATACGAGAAAACAGAGATTTTTAGTTAAGGTTTTTGTATTAAAGGACAATTTACTAAGCGAAATTGCCTTAAGTGACAAATCAGAAGGAAAAAGACCGTATCTGACGGTAGATACGGTAATTTCGCTTCTGAAATCACAGTCAACTTACACCACAGTTACGTTAAACCTGTTATATTCAGATAGAAAAACACCTTATCTACAGGTGTTTTCATAAATTTGATCCCCCCCAAAAATGTATTTATTTAACTTAGGTAAAACAAATGTGGCTCTAAAGAGAATAAAATTCTTAATTCATTGATATAAAATAATAAAAAATCGGAAGAATAATAAGGGAGTAATAAGCCTTTAAACTTTGAAGTCGATTATCTCAAAAAATTTTTTTCCAAAAAACGGTAGATACGGTTTTTTGGCTTAGCACGGCAGTATAAGTGTTAATATTGATAAAATTTTCTAAGTAAATATTTTTGATATTTTTAAAAACATGTTCTTTAATTCTGACAATTTTTGAAAATTCACTGTAAAAACACCCTGTACATTAATTAATTTGACTAATTTTTGTTGGGCTGATGCTCTGAAGCTCAAATTTCAATTCAATTTTATTTGTTGTCATTTACCTCCCTCCCTCCACATGCACTGATTTGTAACAATGATTGTTTGTGACAATGATTTTTAGCACACTTTTTAATAAATGGCAAAAAATGATTAAAATGGCAGAGAATTTAAATAAAATATAAGTGTTGAGTAATTCAATGATTTAAGAAAAGTTTGAAAATGACCCTAAGAGGTGGTGAAATATCGCACCTAAGTAAAAGTATGGAAACATAAGTTTCTAAATTTTATACTACCCATTAGACCTGTAAAGGATTTTTCTTTTTGAAATTTAAATATCGATAGAGGGTAATACAAAACTACTACATGGTTACTCCCCTTACAAAAAGACAGAGGGGAGTAACAATATAAAAAAGGTGTATGGAATGTTCTTCTTTAGACTGTTACTCCTCTTATAAAAAAAGAAGTATAATATTCCTTTGTCCCAAAGTACATTTGACTAAACACCCCTCTGTCTTCATAGTTATTTAGTCAAAGTCATTTATATTCTAAAACAACATAGGGGAGTAACAATCTAATGAAGTACGGGTAATTTTCCAGTGGACTATGGTCCTATGTTGACTATAATAGACTATGGTAGAACATCATCTATCAGGTATTCGATTCAAATGACTAAACCACCTTGGCTGAGATTCTGCAACCCCTTGTAGTGGCTTGAGACTCTTTTGACGACATTTTCTTGATTTCTCCTCCAACTTGAGATGGCTCTTTATGTATCATTATCTAAAAAGTATATCGATATTAATGATTATTGTCTAATTTCAGATCAAGTGACAGTATACTGAAGCCAGCTGAGATCTGTGATTTGTTGAAAGGCTGTATTCTGATAATTTGTTTCTTCTTGATGAGTTACGTCGATACCTCTATCATGTACCATCTTATTAAGAGTCAGTCTGTTATCAAACTCTACATATTCTACAATATGCTTGAGGTACTGTATTTAATTATTTCTGAAATTAATTAAAATATTAAACAGAACCAACAAGATTTTTTTTTTTTTTTTTGGGAAAAAATATAATCAACTTGAATTAAGCTTCTTTATTTACATTGATACCTAAACTAAAACTCTTATTTGTCTGTATAATTAATCAAAATGACCAAATTGCAAGTTCAGACAAATGTCGGATACAAAATTTCATACTTACAATTGTTATTTATGTAATTAGGCAGCAAAATGAAATTTTACTGACGAGTGATTAAGTTAGCCTCCGAGCCGGAGGCGAGGACAGGCTATAATGCCAAGGCAGGCAGTTAATACACCGAAAGATGTTTCCTTTGCTGCCTTGTTACATACAATATTATATCTACTCCCACTATTTAGACAAAAAATGGAAGCTTAGGTAAATAATATAACATTGGTTTGCAGTAAAACAACTATAAAGCTAAATTAAAATAAAACAAAACACGAACAGATGTTATGACAAGCACTGGTAAACACTGTACTTTTCCTGCCTAGGCAGGGAAATATTGCCCTGACTGTTTCAATTACTTCCCTGCCTGTTTTTAATATTTTAAGGATAAATCAGAAAAATAGTAATTTCCAGCCTAAAAAGCCATAAGTAGATAAAATCATTTTATCTACTTGCGGCAGTAAAATAAGGCATTATTGAACCGATTTCGGGCAGAGAAATGTAATTTTACTGCCTAGACGGTAAAAGTCAGGAAAAATTTTACAGCCTAGGCAGTAAAATTTTTACTTTTATAATGTTGGCAATAACATTTTATACTATTATCTCTATCTTGTAACATTTAATATTATAGTTAAATAAGCAGTATTTAATAAATAAACGTTTTAATTTTAAACTAATTTGTTTATATTTTGTAATTATGTTAAATACGTTCAATGAAGAGTAGATCTTTAATTAAAAGAATAGCGGAGTCACTGGCCACACTGCCGCGTCATGTAAACATCCAACATCTATTATTATTATTATTGAAGTCATTCTAGATTAGACTAGCAACTTTTCTTGATTTATCCTAGTTATTTCATTTCTTTTAAGCAATCGAAGATATTTTTAATTCTTTTAGTAATTTGTTAGTAAAAATATAAATAAATATATTATATTGCGTGCATTATTCATTCAGAAGTGATGTGTGTTTAGTATTTTGTTGTTATAGATTCAGTTTGCTTTTTATTTATTGTTATTATTCCCAAGTTTCTTATTGTAACATAATTTTAGTTAATACATTTATTATCTTTATTAATATGACATATAGTTATTAACGATTAGCTATGTAATATTAATAAAGATAACATTTTAGTAGTTTCATTTTTCTTCCGCAAATAGATAAAATATTGTATGCAACAAGGCAGCAAGGAAACATTTCTGACTCGTTTATTTATTGCCTGCCTCGGCTTCGCCTCGGCATTTAATTACCATAGCCTGTCCTCGCAGTAAGATGTCCTCGTCAGTAAAATTCCATTTTGCTGCCTAGTTACATAAATAACTATTTATCAAGAGCTTGATATTTCAATGTGTGTTTATAAGATATATTTATTGCTTTAGGTAGGAGATAGGCTGTTTAGTGCATTTGGTCAGGACGTGTTGGATGCATTGATGTGGACATCTACAGGTCACAGATCTCACAGTAGTCAACATCTGGGAACACTGCCTCATCTTCTGTTTGGTGTCGCCTATGTCTGTATCCTTTTATGTAACAAACAATTTTTGTTATGATTCTTTGGAGGTAAGCTTCCCCCAAATTTGGAGCTAAAATTAATTTCTCGATTTCACCTCGGGTTATGATTTTTCTAAATATGTATGCAATATTTTGGCAAAATCAGCCCAGTAGTTTAGGCTCCAGGGGTTTATTAAGTCTATTTATTGCTGGCTCTTTAATATTGAAATGAACTGGTATTTGTAACTTGTAAAGTTCAAAGAGGAATAAAAACAACTAACTTTGATGCAACACAGCCGCAACTGTGTATACTTTGCAATTGACATGCACAACTTCACATAAGCAGCTACTGATTTCTTTTGTGATGCTTGGGGCCCGGTCCGGGAATTTAACCCAGATTTATGGTGACCCATCCAAGATGTGACCACACCAACTACTGCTTAACTTTATTGAGAGCCAACTACCAACACACACAAGTAGTACAAGCTACCAAGGCCTCTACCAAAAAAATAGATCCTTATAGGTCTAGATTTTGTCTGAGAAGACTGTGACAGAGATTTTGTGAATCCAGAACTGCCAGTGAGCTACTTCTTTCAGGATGATCTCAATAGTATAGGTATGAAACCTCCTCTAAATCTCTGATCCAGTTTCCTCCAGAGATCTTGGCTGAATATGAACATTTTACCTGTTTGATGTATTTTCTTTTTCTTTGTTTTATAATTTATTCATTAAATCTGTTATCAATAACTAAACCTGGATCCTTCCAGATTTACAGAAAGTGTATTCTTTGTTTCTCTAAGTGTTAATTAATACCTATTATTTGATTTGTGAAGTTAATTAATTATTATTGTTTACAATTTTTGGGACTTCTTTAGACTGTTATAAAAAATAAAAGGCAGTAACAATCTATAAAAGGCATACAGGATGTTCTTCTTTAGACTGTTACTCCCTTTAAACCAAAAGAAGTATAATATTCTTTGTCCCCAAAGTACATTGGACTTAACACTCCTTTGTCCTTAATATTTAGTTAGAAAAAGCAATGTATACATAATTGTACCCATTTATATTCTAAAAGAACATATCTAAAGAAGTACCCAATTTTTATCCATTATTTTACTTGTGGCTTCTCTTGTAACTTTTACTTAACCATTTTATTAACTTTTTCACTGCTATGGACCAGTTAACTAGTTTGACTTTTAGTGACTGAAAGCTTATGAAAGAGCATACTTATCAGCCTAATAAGCTACTAAAAGTTATTCAAGCGAAATCAAAAGTATTTTTATTTTGTAAATCTTAAATTATAAAATTATGTTTATTAATTTAACATAAATGTAAGACCTGCATTTTTAAGTTACAGTTTAAAACCACCATTTAGCCTTTAATAGTCCAGTCATTAGGTGCTAAAAAGGAGTGTTTTAAAACAAATTCTGGAGTATTTATGATTTTTTGCTCCTTTATGTTTTTTGGGGTGCTGATTACGAATCTAAGGTTTGCCACCAAAAATGTTTGTTGGAATTTGAGTTATAGCCAAAAAACGTGAAAAAATAACGTTTTCTTTCGGTATTTGCCATATAGCTAAAAACTATCAACGTTTGGTAAAAAATCATTCTTCACTAACAATCTTCATAAAATTTCCTATAGTATAGATCCTTACTACTTTTTTCGTCATGCGTACCTTTTAGGCGCAAACACGAGTTGAAGTAAGCGTAATATTTTGACATTCAAGCTCAATACAACACCACACAGCGGGCAGCGGGGTTCCGTGTCAAGAAATCTATTACCCCGCAACAAACACTCCCTTCCTAAAAATACATACATATACATAATATATAAATATACTTACATATTACATATACATACAGGGTGGTCCAAAAGTCTCCCCCCCNTCTATGAGTACTCAGCTCCATATATTTTTGACTGAACTCTATGAGTACTCAGCTCCATATATTTTTGACTGAACTCTATGAGTACTCAGCTCCATATATTTTTGACTGAACTCTATGAGTACTCAGCTCCATATATTTTTGACTGAACTCTATGAGTACTCAGCTCCATATATTTTTGACTGAACTCTATGAGTACTCAGCTCCATATATTTTTGACTGAACTCTATGAGTACTCAGCTCCATATATTTTTGACTGAACTCTATGAGTACTCAGCTCCATATATTTTTGACTGAACTCTATGAGTACTCAGCTCCATATATTTTTGACTGAACTCTATGAGTACTCAGCTCCATATATTTTTGACTGAACTCTATGAGTACTCAGCTCCATATATTTTTGACTGAACTCTATGAGTACTCAGCTCCATATATTTTTGACTGAACTCTATGAGTACTCAGCTCCATATATTTTTGACTGAACTCTATGAGTACTCAGCTCCATATATTTTTGACTGAACTCTATGAGTACTCAGCTCCATATATTTTTGACTGAACTCTATGAGTACTCAGCTCCATATATTTTTGACTGAACTCTATGAGTACTCAGCTCCATATATTTTTGACTGAACTCTATGAGTACTCAGCTCCATATATTTTTGACTGAACTCTATGAGTACTCAGCTCCATATATTTTTGACTGAACTCTATGAGTACTCAGCTCCATATATTTTTGACTGAACTCTATGAGTACTCAGCTCCATATATTTTTGACTGAACTCTATGAGTACTCAGCTCCATATATTTTTGACTGAACTCTATGAGTACTCAGCTCCATATATTTTTGACTGAACTCTATGAGTACTCAGCTCCATATATTTTTGACTGAACTCTATGAGTACTCAGCTCCATATATTTTTGACTGAACTCTATGAGTACTCAGCTCCATATATTTTTGACTGAACTCTATGAGTACTCAGCTCCATATATTTTTGACTGAACTCTATGAGTACTCAGCTCCATATATTTTTGACTGAACTCTATGAGTACTCAGCTCCATATATTTTTGACTGAACTCTATGAGTACTCAGCTCCATATATTTTTGACTGAACTCTATGAGTACTCAGCTCCATATATTTTTGACTGAACTCTATGAGTACTCAGCTCCATATATTTTTGACTGAACTCTATGAGTACTCAGCTCCATATATTTTTGACTGAACTCTATGAGTACTCAGCTCCATATATTTTTGACTGAACTCTATGAGTACTCAGCTCCATATATTTTTGACTGAACTCTATGAGTACTCAGCTCCATATATTTTTGACTGAATTCTATGATTACTCAGCTCCATATATTTTCCTTAAGGTACTTTTGTTTGTTGTTTGTTTTATATACAAAAATATTCAGACAACGTTATATTTTTCTTTTTTTCTTTTTAGGGTTTCGTTGGTAAAACCAAAAAAAAAGAAACCCTTATAGTTTCGTTCTTGTGTCTGTCTGTCATTCTGTACGGTTCCAATAACGTTTAAACCAAAAGAGATAAAAACCTGAAACTTTCCAGAATCATTTTGACGCGCACGCAGGAAAAATATAGAGAACTCAAAATGGCAGATAATTCACGTCGCGCGAAATATATAGATATATATTTTTTTAATAAAGTTAAAAAGAAGATTTTCCTTAATTCGATTTGTCACTATATACAAATTTGAGTTGATTTTGCTTAATTTAATTATCGATCTATCTTTAATTATCTTTATCTATTTTTATAAAGTTCAAAGAAGCCACGGCTTAGCATATCTTATCAATTAAAAAAACTGGCTGTTCGGAACAGTTTAGAGGACGGTACAAAACATTGTCACAAGTTGGGTAGGATCGGCTTTTATCCATGGATCATGCCCATTACACTGCTTAATTGGAACAAACCTATTGGCAATAAGTTTTGGACTTGGTACTTTCTATATCCTAGCCAATTTGACCATGTCCAGTTTCCACTATATAACGAAAGGAGAGGTTAGAGGTTAAATTTTCTATTGAAATGTCATTAATTTTCATACCGTTTCTGAAAGTAGTCTTATTTACACTGTACATGTAGTAGCAAGGTCCGTTATCTGTCATATGATTTCTCCAATTCAGGTTGATTGATCCTAAACCTAAACTTGACTGTGACATGCTCAGAGTGTGGGTGTGAGCGCCCGTAGCATGTTTATGTAGGTGCTGTAGTTGAATCTATCAAAATACTACCCTCCATTCAACCATGAAGCATAAGCTTTATTTGTCATTTTCAGTTTGGGTTTTAAAACACTTAAAAATAAACAAAACAAACCTGGTTATATAAGGTGAAAGTTACAAAATTAGTTATAACCTCAAAATAACCTAATAAAAGTTTTTTTTTTTTTTTTATCAGCTGATTGGTGATCATAGAAATGTTGTAATTATTTATTAAGAGAAAATGAGAGGGGACATGATGTTCCCTATTCTTAGATTGACAGGACAGATTTTGCAATCTAAAACAGCTATACAGTAACTTTTTGATACCTCTTAAGATTGATAGTCTTTGAAAACTTTCAATCCTCTAAAACAGTTGGAAAGAATGGTCATTGTGTAGATTGAGGCAAGGCATGCTGTTGAATGATTGATGATTCTTTTAGTTTATTTATTTAATTTTTATTATTGCTGCTGCTTTTATACAACAACAGTTTTCACTTATAATTGTCTGTTATTTTTAGTTTGTCGAGTTGAAAGGTAGTGTATTCAAGAAGTTTGACAAGCATAACTTGTATCAAGTAGCATGCAGTGATGTCAGGGAGAGATTTCATCTGACTGTTCTTCTTGTGGTGGTTGTAATCCAGACTCTCAAAGAGTATGCATGGAAAGAAGGTTCGTTAAATTAACTTGCTAATATTTATTTTGTTTCAAATTTACTTTTGGTAAATGCAGGTCTCCTGTAGCTCATTGGTATCATGTGTGTGTCTCATATCTTTAGCAAGGGAACTCAAGATTGGTGTTCACTCAGCATCATGATATAAATGCAGGTATCCTGTAGCTCATTGCTATCATATGGGCTTCCCACTTCTTCAGCAAGGGTCAAGATTGTGGTGTTCACTCCGTATCATGATATAAATGCAGGTCCTCTGTAGCTCATTGCTATCATATGGGCTTTCCACTTTTTCAGCAAAGGTCAAGATTGTGGTGTTCACTCCGTATCATGATATAAATGCAGGTCCTCTGTAGCTCATTGCTATCATATGGGCTTTCCACTTCTTCATCAAGGGGACAAGATTGTGGTGTTCACTCAGTATCATGATATAAATGCAGGTCCTCTGTAGCTCATTGCTATCATATGTGCTTCTCACATCTCCAGCAAGGGGACTCAAGATTGGTGTTTTTACTCATGATAGTGGATAGCTATTGAAGTCAAGTGGTGGTTGCCGAATGTCAATGGAAATGCTAATAGAAAATGATGCTGAAATATAATTCTGATGGAATTGTATAAACCCTTTAGCAGGCTTAATTTTTCTACAGACTGTCGAGCCTTGGATTATTATTATTTAAAATGGGGATTTTCGAAGATAAGTAATTGGAAAAACAGGCAAGAAAAGAGAAAAAATATTGAATGAAGAAGCCAGTGAGAGGGAGAGGAGGTACTATAAGGATTACACAAATTTGGGGCTGACTTAGTATGGTAAATTTATGAAACTTTAATGCTAGAAAACATAAAAGGCTGTCCCAGATTTTAACTGATGATATATCACAAGGAAATCTAAAGAATGCTTTGAATACATAAAAATAATATGTAAAGGGAACATAAGCCCTACATAAGAAAATTATAGCTGATGTTTAATTCTTAATTATGTTTTTCTTTGTTGATTAGAGACACTTTTAGTAATGCTTCCTGACTGCCTACTAGTTCTCGGAGCAGAAGTTCTTGTGGACTGGATCAAACATGCTTTCATCACAAGATTCAATGAACTGCCATGTGGTGTTTACAGAGATTACACTCTCTCCCTTGCTTATGATATGGCACAGACCAGACATGAAAATGTAACTCTTATTTAATTTTTTTTTAATTTTAGGTTTAGGGAAGAGTTCCTTTCTTTGGGAGCAGCAAAAATCAACTATTGCTAATTAAACTGGTACACTAGCTGGTGATTACTGAAAAGTTACTATAATTGAGTTGCCAGGCCAGTAAACTGCACAGGTGAATCACAGCGTGTGTGCTATTATAACTGTGCAGGTATGTCATTACTTTATAGCACACATGCTCCACTTTTCCTGCACAGGTGAACCGGAGTGTTTGTGCTATGATAATTGTGCAGTTATGTCATTACTTTATAGCACACATGCTCTGCTTTTCCTGCACAGGTGAACCGGAGTGTTTGTGCTATGATAACTGTGCAGTTATGACATTAATTTATAGCACACATGCTCTGCTTTTCCTACACAGGTGAACCGGAGTGTTTGTGCTATGATAACTGTGCAGTTATGACATTACTTTATAGCACACATGCTTCGCTTTACCTACAATGGTTACCTGTACAGGTTTACCTTACATGCATACCGTAGCGTGTGTTCCCAGCTTAACAAGTAGTATCTCATATGAAAAATCCCTTTTACTGAAATCATACTGAGGGCAAGTCTGTATGACAGAGTCCAGATCCTCTCATCCATAGCACACTAGAGATGTGTTGAAAAATGACATAACAGTTCAAAATAACATGTTATTGAAAGTGACCTGTTATCGAGTTACTATTTATATTATAGCTGCTCAGATAACGGAACAAATTATCTGTTACTTTTTATCTGAACAAAATCAAAAACATCTGAAGAAACAATCCCAATGAACTGTTATAATTAGAGTTCGGATTTTGCATATTTGCATATTATTTTTTTTATTGCCCCAAGTGATTTTTCTTTACGAATTATGATGTTTGGAATGCACTAGGCCACTTTAAATTCAAATTTAAAATTGCATATTTTGCATATTTCGGGCATTATTGCATATAATTGCATATTTCCGGCATAAATGCATATTATTGCATATTTTCGCTTAAATATTCTATTTTTTGAGAGAAATTTCCACTAAGGTCCAAATTTATATAATGTTTCTAGTCAAACATATATTATCTAGGTACCAAAACCTTTTGAGGATTAGAAGTCATTCACTGTGTAACGGTGCACCCAGTACCCACTGTCTTAAGCTTCTGCCAGGACAGGGGGTCCAGTCCCTACTGGTTGATATACCCTAAGCAGGCTTGTTTTCTTGTTTTTCGACTTAATCCCGGACAAAGCTACCGCTGAGATTTATAGAGTGCTGCCCTTATTATTGGATTAAAATAACTTCGTCTTCATTAACCAAATGAATGCACAACACGTGCATTAGAGAATTACATTAAGGTCATATAGAGGGCTTCGAAGATTCGGCAAATTTGGCCATCCCAAAAGCAAAGAGTGCCCATAATTCAGCGATTGGCATTTATTAAAGCTTATTTCGGGGACCTTCCAAATATAATTGAAAAACTGGGTCCGATTCGATTAGGGAAAGACTTAGACAAAAAAAAATGGACGCAGTTCTCCACCGTAATCCGGGCTGGACCACTGTGGAGAACTTCACCCGAATCCTGGAAGGGGCGGAGGGTAGAGAAAAAATAGAACATCTGACGTCGCTGCCCTAAAATACGTTCCAGTAGTGTCGTGCGACGTTGAAAGAACGTTTTCACGTTAAAAAATGGTTCTTTCCGACCGCACACGAAATTTTAAGATTAAAAATTTAGAGGAAGTCTTAGTAGTTCAGACAAATTTTCTTACTGTTTCCTAAATTTAAATAATTTATTAAAAATTAGTTGTAAAATAATGGTAAATTTTAATTGTTTTTAAAATATAGACAATATCTCTATTTTTGGTGGTTATTCTTGTGTATTCTACTGCCTAATCTTCAAATGCCAGGTTTTTGAGTATTTTAAACCCTCTAAATGCACTTTACTTAGCACTATTCAATATTTATAGCTGCCTATTGGAGTTTATATATTAGGAGTAAATGCATATTTAAGGGCATTTATTAGGAATAAGTGCATATATTTGAGATAAGTGCATATTTGAGTATATATAATTGGGATAAGTGCATATTTGAGTGCATATATTAGGGATAAGTGCATATTTTAGTGCATATATCTTTGGGATAAGTTGCATATATTAAGTGCATATTTCGCAATTTTAAAATGCATATATTGGGGTTTTTAAGTGCATATCGATCCGAACTCTAGTTATAATATGTTAGATATGGGAGCGTCTATGCAGGTTATCTTAAGGAAAAATAAAAATTGTCTCTCCATGTAAATTTAACTTTTTATTAGCCAAAGCAGCTTTCAGCCTTCATAAGGCCATCATCAGTGCCTAAGAACATACAGTAGGGTTTAAACCATGTAATAATAGCAAAATTTAAACCAATTAACTGCTTTATCTAATTGTTTCAAATTTTTTTGACTCATGTTTCTTTTTTTTATTCATTGTTAACCATCAGTCTTTGAGGAGTTTTTTTATCGATTGAGTTTTTATTTTAATTTCTTTAAATTTTGCTATTATTATATGGTTTATCACCTACTGTATGTTCTTCAGATGATGGCCTTTTGAAGGCTGAGAGCTGCTTTGGCTAGTAAAATGTTACATTTACGTGGAGAGACAATTTTTTCCCCTGTTTATATATATATAGCCTTTCACTACTGTTACTGTTATTCTGATTCTGTTCTACCCTGTATCTGTTGTTTCTGTTTAAATAATTTTATTACAAACAACAAAGATTTTAATGTTGAAGGGTAGAGCTCGGTTCTAACTTCGAACCCTGATGCAATTACCAATCACCTAGGTGTTGGTCCTTACCTTACAGCTATCTGCGTAGCGTTAGTGTTAAGTGGTAACTCTTCATTGCCTTGCTTTTCCAGAATCAAAGTTTGAGGGGCGCCTTTTTTGCGTACCTAAGATACGGTCTATCTCCAGTACTACTGAACTAATTTCCTATGACAACTTTTATTATATTTCTCTATAGGACATCATATTTGCCCAACTAATTTTGATATTCAATTTATTTGGTATACATAACATAACTTTTTATAGTTACGTGCTTATAATAAGTTTATTATTTAAATAAGAATTTTAATTATATTACTTCTTTTACATACTGTTAGCATACTTATGTAAATATAATACTTATTTAAGTACTTACTTAACTTATGCATACTTATGTAAGTACTTACTTAACTTATGCACACTTATGTAAGTACTTACTTAACTTATGCACACTTATGTAAGTACTTACTTAACTTATGCATACTTATGTAAGCATGTGTTACATACTTTATAATTGTTTCATACTGATAATTTTGATTGTTTCAGGCATGGTCTGACCACAGTGATCTTGTTGCAAGGAGAATGGGTTTCATACCTCTACCTCTAGGTGTGGTCATGGTGAAGATATTTCAGTCATCTATCCATGTCCAGGGCTTGGCTAGCTGGATCATAGCCTTGCTAGCCTACCTTACTCTTAACAGCCTGAGAATACTTAACTATATCATCATTCTCTTTGTTGGCTGTTCACTCATTGATCATCATGAGAGGGTATGTTGGAACTTATATTCAATTTATTTATTATTGAAAATTTTATAAAAATGTATCATAAAAGTAACTTCTTCTTGGCAGGGAATCGAAAATTTTGTCAAAATCATCCAAGTAATTTAGACTCCAAGTGTCTGCACAGACAGGTGATAAACAGACATGCAGTAAAACCTGGATAAAGTAACCAGTGAAGGGACCGACCAAAAGTGGTCACCTTAGGCAGGTGGTCAACATACCCAAAATGAGTTAAAAAAAAATGCTCATTCTTGGTTTTTCTATAATGTTACACACGTGAAGGGAGAAAAGAAACGTTTATAGACAAAATCAAGATAACCTTAAAGGAATGAGTGTTGCCAGTCCTACTTCACAAAGTTGTTTCCCTCCCATTTTTAAAGCAGTGCGGACATTTACCCCATGCGGACCTTTACCCCCACCTACCCTATACTCCAAAAAATATACTCAGGGTATCATGGGAGGATTAATGGGACTTACCAAGAGTATCACTACATAATATCTCAAGCAAGATGCTTTAAGCAAGTAGTAATGGGAAGTTCTCGATGTTGATTTAGGAAAGAACCACCAGTGAGAGTAGCAACCCAGGTATTAAAGATTCAGCTACAAGTCCTACACACCCAGGTCCAGGAAGGAGAAGAGACTCTATGGAGGACATGCTGGCTTGTCCACTCTCGCCTAATACTAGCCTTGGACCAAACGCCATCTTCTCTAATAGCACGGTAACCTTTAACTAACTATAACTTTATCATTTTGTTTAGTGTGGATTTATTCTTAAAGAAATTTATTTTCGCTTAGTTATTAATTTTCTATACATTGCTTTGTTTTAAACTCACTCATGTAGTAATCTGTTATCTTTAGTTAAAAAAAAATCCTGAATCCAATTTTTTTTTTTTTTTTTTACTTTGGCCTCCTCCTAATAGATGACCGAGGGGGCCTGGTAGCTCGAGTAGAGAGCAGTTAGCTATTAGTCATTGAAGATAAGCAGCATTTCGCATGGTCAGTGGTTGACCTCCACCTCAGTCTACTCAGCTCAGGGTCCGATTATTACCAGACCGAGTCCCCTCAATGTCCACCCAGCATTGTTTAAATAAATAGGAAGCTGATTGATAGTTGGTTTCGCCAGTGTGCACCTAGCCTAATTCAATTCTTATTTGTTTTTAGTATTGAATCTCTTACACCTCCTATTAAAAGTGCTAACAACTACATTTATTTATTAAAATAATAAATAAAAACTGTGCAATGGATGAAAATGTGTTTTTTCTCCGTACTGGAGATAAAATATTGTATGTTCCTCGGGATTAAGCCGGGTTCCCACGAGGAGTGAAGACTCTACAGTGGCGCACTCAAGAGTGAACTCGACCCGTCTGAACGAGTCGCAGTGAACTATGCTCTGACGTCACCGGGAGTGAGGATAGTTCACTACCGCCCACTCTTCATATCAAACATGTTTGATTTTCAGGCGTGAATTCTCCTGTCGCCAGCCGTTTCATAGATGCAACTCGTTTTTTTTGTTATCTCTCCTCCACCCGCGGCTAAAACCTTTGAAGTTAGAAGCGTGATCACTATCCTGTGTGAACTCTCCACGCTCCTCTGCTACTTTACTCTTCTTCCCCCCTCCAGGCGTGGGCCACAAAAGTCTTCACTCTAGTGTGGCACTGTAGAGTTTTCACTCCCCGTGGGAACCCGGCTTTAAAGTGCCATTATTCCCCTCGCGACAATTATTTCCCTAGGCTGCGCATCGGGAGCTAATTAGCATTATTACCTCGGCTGCACCTCAGGAATTGAAAAGTCTAATTCCCTCTGCTTTGCCTTGGGATTTAGGGACAATGATTACTTAGACTTCACCTCAAAAAGCAATTTTTTTGCTCAGGGAATAATGGCTTACTTTACTCCCTAGGTTCATAAATAACTATTTTTAAAAAACCTAGTATTTTTTATGTTATTGAATTATTTTGTACATTATATAACCTTCAAGTCAATTTATATTTGGAAAAAAA